>BQNB010021602.1:7604-29738 GCA_026074375.1 Tanacetum coccineum
TGCTTAAACATGTAATCCTGTTTTACTTATTGCAAAAAGAAACAAAGAATACAAGTTTCATACTAAATTTAATCAAACTCTATTTACTTGAAGTGATGAAAAACATAATGCAACAGTAAAAAGAACCAATCGACAATACACTGCTTAATTTACCTTGATTTCCTACCATAACTGAGTTTTATCACTCTTTTGTACTTTCCACCAATCATCTTTAAGGATAGAAATCCAAGCCTTAGTTACAGCCCCTACGTAAAGCCTAAAACGAGTCTGGTCCTTTCCAATAGCAAAGCCATGCTCGTCGAAAGTAACACAATTCAGTTATTTCGTGTACTTTTTTTAACGTGTGTATTCCTCTCTTTTTCCTGTGAGGTTGCTCATTCATATCATGCTCAATTATATTTTGCCCAACCATGTCATGCTCATCCATAAGCTCTTTCATGTCAGCCTAACATTAACAAAACATAATAATTCAATCAAGAGTGTGAATAAGAAATCAATATCAATCAATAACATACACATATTCGAACTTTAAGTAATAAAATATCAATATCAATATCAATCAACAACAAGCATAAATGCCAACAAAATCTGATCTAAAACCCCTTTATCTTTTACAGCAAATAACAAGTTCAAACGCTCTGTTTGTGAGAGCAAAAAAGCTTTACCAAAAAACCCTTTTATGATAGCAGATAGGACACATAAAATCCCTCATTTATGACTGCAAAATTAGGCCTAACCCCTATTTTTAGACAGCATATATCAGGAACATTGCCATTTACCTCCCTAAAATATTCATCAAAACACTGTAACTTATACATACGTGATAAGTATATGTCACCATATCTACTTGAAAGTTATACTGATTTCTATGTTTTTTAGAAAGGCAATTAATAACCTCACACTATATGTGATACAATTGGGCCTTAAACCAGTTAGGAGCCTTTTCTCCTCACAAAGGGGGTGGTTGTTTTGGCTTATGAAACATAAGCCCATTTGAGCTTATATTTCATAAGCCCTAATTTTTCGGTTTATTTTGAGTCTTGTGGGCTTATATAAGTTATTATGATATGATAAATTTATATAAGCTCATAAGTCTCAAAATAAGCCAGAAAACATAGGCTTATGATATATAAGTTGAAATATGTTGGAATTTGATGGTCGGTTCTGCAAATTATACGTTAGAAATACGTGAGCCTGTTAGGGGCACACGTAATAAACACTTAGAGTATGTTTTGCTTCACGGTAAATATTTAAATAATCGTTATTATCGTTAATTGTTTAATTAGTATAACGAATACTTAAATTACAAACTCGAGAGACTAAAAACGAACAAAACCCTAACCTAAGGAGGGTTCTAGAGCAGGTTTTTGTTCGATTTTTGGCTAAGAGAAAGGGGGAAAAGGAAATTTGGTTTTCTTGTCCTACAAGAATTGGGGTAGGGTTATGTGCCTATATAAACACATACCCATCACGTCATTCTTCATTCATTTGATTCTCAATTCAAATCCGTAAAACCCTAAATAGTTTCGGTGCTCTCCTCTCTCCTCAAAAACCTAACCGAAACCCTTAAGTGTTTTTCGGTACTCTCCTCTCTCCTCAAAAACCTACCAAATTCAACAAAACCCCACAAGTGTTTTTCGGTTTCTTGTCCTCCATTGTTGGTGATTCAAGATCACATATACGATTCATTTTTTGTGTCTCTCCTAGCTCGACAAAGACATAAACCCATATTAGGGTTTATTTATTTTTCGGTTTTCAAACGCTAACCGAATTAGTGTTGTTTGGTTTTCGATAAACCCTAACCGAATTAGGGTTTATTCAGGTAATTGATTTTCGGTTCAAGCTAAATAGGTGCGTTTAGATTTGGTTATAACACGTGGTGCTTGTTTGTGAAGGTAGACTAGCAATCAACTCATACTCGGTTGACGTGTTTCTCTGAGCAACCGTAGAGGCAGTCAGGATCTAAAGCTTAAAGGTTAGTTTATTCCTTTTTATTATGTGTTAATCTTATGTGCTAAAACTAGATCCATTCCACTACGTACTCGTAGTTAAACTGGTTACCTAGTTTATTAAATCCCAAAAGTGGCATCACGAGTCAACTCGTTTTGGCATTAGGGTTACACTTTTGAATTATATCAAATCTTGAATTGTGCACGCCTGGGTTTAATTCATATGCTTGATCTGCTGCGTTTTATGTTTTATTTAATGTTTTCTTACAAATATGGCAAAGATTATGTAAATCATTGCCATAATTAAATAAAATAAGTAAGATCTAGATCTTGAAAACTATGAATGGTTAATATAGGATAAAAAGGAATAAAATTAAATTGTTAATTTAGTTGATTTATTTCTTTTTATACATCACATTATATATCTAAAGATCTTGATTTTATTTATGGTAACAAAAATATTTTATTTTTGGAAACTAGATCTTTTACATATATAGTCTCATTTTGTCTATATTTTCCGGCCACAAGACCTACTCAATCACTCTTGTGATGAATGGGGCGATCTAGGCACATTGATGAAAACCTAGTGAGGGTCTTATGGTTTTTCGATTGGGGAAGACTATCTTAAGAACTCTGATTTTACATGTTTACTTGTTTATTTAATGTCATACTTAGTTTTAGTCTTTTATGTGCATATTTTTACTTGATTACTCGTTTACACACCTAATATTTTTGCAATACAGACTAATACTTATAGAGAAAGATGATATTAAAACTAGTCTATTAATTATACGTTTAAATACATGTTTATTGTGACCTATTATTTGTTTCGTGCAAAATTTGATTTTGAGAAAATTAATAAGACTCTAAACTATGAAACTTGATTTCAATAATAATTAAAAACTGGACGTTATGGATTATTGGGAAGTACGGCTCATCCACTAGAACAAATTATAAGAGAAGTTTAAGGCGGATATTCCAAAAGATTCCAGGTTTTTAATATGCTTCATGCTGACCTGATTCTCCGCTTCTTTGTACGTTCGATTGGAGTTACCACGAACCAATGTATCACTATAATGTCAACTTTAAAAGGTTTTAAAATTAGTTCTACAAAGTTGTTTTGCATGCCTCTTTGTATACGCTTTTGACACTTTTATGTGTATACCTCATAGTTAAACTTTAAGTCAATGTCATCCAACCTAGAACACGTGCATTTGGATTGGCCACTCTGGTCAGACCTCAGGATCATTCCAACCCATGGAAATTATGGTTCACTGGTCAAACCTCTAACTATTATTGCGCGTTCTTGCTTGGTAGACTTAAATCGCGTAGTCCAGGCCAGACCTTATGCCCGAGGCATAAAATGAGAACTAAACATGCTCTTGACATTATTACGTGTTTACTAATGTCTAGACCAGTCTCATAAATCTAAGAGTTGCATCTAATGGGAGCTCAAGTTAGATCTTAGTCTTAATTAGTAAATTAATTGGGTAGTTAATTCTATTAAAAATTTAATTATAGAAAATAATAATAAAATTGAACTTTTTCAAAATTGTAGATGACTACCACCGTAGGAAACAATTCAATATTCAAGACATTTTTTAAAAAACAAAAACTAACTGGAAACAACTTCATGGAATGGTATCGCAACGTGACTATGCATCAAGCTTGGGTTAAGGCTTAAAAGGAAATTACTGGGCTTATGCTTATGACCATAGACCCAGATATCAAAAAGAATATAGAACACCTTAGTGCATATGATATGCTTAAGGAACTAAAAATGTTGTATGTGCAACATATAGATCATGAACTTTTTCAGACCTTGCGATAATTCCACGCGTGCAATCAAGAAGAAGGGCAGTCTGTTAGCTCTTACGTTCTTAAAATAAAGAGCTATATAGACAACTTGGAACGTCTCAATCATGCTATGACTCAAAACTTATCTGTCAGTCTTATCTTGGTTTAACTAAGGAAGGAATATGATAGTTTTTTGCAAAATTACAACATGCATAGCATGGGGAAGACCGTGACTGATTTGCATGCTATGAAAAAGAAATTGAATAAGGCTGCTAAGGGGAATCAAGGGAAAGGCAAAGCAAAGATAGGTAATGCACTTGTGCCTACGCCATCTTATGCTCCCAAACCCAAGAATCCGCCAACACCCAAGAAGGATAATCCTGCGAAGGACGCAATCTGCCACCAATGTGGTAAAGTAGGTCATTGGAGAAGGAATTATCCCAATTATCTTGCTGAGTTGATGAAAAAGAAGAAGCTATCTCAAGGAGCTAGCACTTTAGGTATTTTCACCATAAAACTCTACTCTTTTCCTAGTACATCTTGGGTTTATGATATGGGTTATGGAACTCATATCTGTATAACTACTTAGGGTCTCAAGGGAAGTAGGAAACTAAAGCCAGGAGCTTTAAGTCTATACGTGGGTGAAGGTCATCATACAGGAGTTGAAGCGGTAGGAGAATTACACTTGTGTCTTCCTAGTGGACTTGTTTTATTATTGCATAATTGTCATTACGCTCCCTCTATTACTAGGAGAATTATTTCTGTTTCACATTTGTACAAGGATGGTTTCTAAAAATAATTTGATTTATTTTAATGCTATCCTACGGGATACTATTTATGAATTTGTTATGTCTTCTTCTGTTACAAATGATAGTTTTATATATGTTGTTAGCAATAAAAGATCCAAGCTTAACTTGGACTCTGCTTTCTTGTGGCATTGTCGTACTTGGACACATTAACAAGAAACACATAGAGAAGTTGCAACATGATGGACTTCTTGATTCAACTGACATCAAGTCATTTCAAAAATGTGTTGCTTGTATGTCTGGTAAGATGGCAAGAAAACCTTATTCACATAAAGTGGAAAGGGCCAAAGATCTACTTGGACTAATCCACACCGATGTATGTGGTCCATTTAAGATCATGTCAAGACAAGGAGCATACTACTTCGTCACTTTCACTAACGACTTCAGTCGTTATGGATATGTTTACTTGCTTAAACATAAACATGAAGTGTTTGAAACTTTCAAAGTGTTTCAAAAGGAAGTAGAAAATCAACTAGGGAAGACCATAAAATCACTACGTTCTGATCGTGGAGGTGAATATATGAGTCAAGAGTTTTTAGATCATCTAAAGGATCATGGGATTATTTCCCATAGAACTCCTCATTACACGCCACAACATAATGGAGTGTCAGAGAGGAGAAATCGAACACTGCTAGACATGGTTCGATCCATGATGACTCAAACTACTCTCCCAAAATCCTTTTGTGATTATGCCCTTGAGTCTGCTGCACGCATTCTCAACATGGTTCCAACTAAGAAGGTTGAAAAGACACCATATGAAATATGGCATGGGCAAGCCCCTAAGCTGTCTAACTTAAAAGTCTGGGGTTGTGAGGCACTTGTTAAGCGTGATACACTTACCAAACCTGACAAACTAAAACCGAGAGCTCTTAAGTGTATCTTTGTAGGATACCCAAAGGAAACGATGGGATATTCTTTCTACTACCAACCCGAGAACAAAATCTTTGTTGCTCAGAATGCTGAGTTCTTTGAGAACAAAGTCATAGATCATGAAGCAAGTGGGAGTCTAGAAGATCTTGAAATTATTCAAGAAGAAGATACGCATCCTTCTTTAGACACTAGCTTAAATCATGAAGAGGATGATCAAGAAATTGATGAACCTCAAAGTGATCTCAATCCCATTCGTAGGTCCACAAGGACACGACGTGCCCCAGATCGCATGTGTTTGTACATCGATGCTGAGGAACACGAGTTAGGGGATCTCGGTGAACCCGCTAACTATAAAGCCGCATTGTTGGATCCTGAATCTGACAAATGGCTTAATGCTATGAATGTGGAGATGCAATCCATGAAAGACAACGAAGTCTGGGAGTTAGTTGAGCTTCCTCCTGGCGCAAAAACCGTTGGTCATAAGTGGCTCTTCAAAAAGAAGACCGACATGGATGGAGCTGTACACACCTATAAAGCTCGTCTGGTAGCAAAGGGCTTCACTCAAACCCCAGGGATTGATTATGAAGAAACCTTTTCTCCTGTTGCAGACATTAGAGCTATTAGGATTCTTATAGCCATAGCTGCATTTTATGACTATGAGATTTGGCAAATGGATGTCAAAACTGCTTTCCTCAATGGATATCTCAATGAAGAGGTATACATGGAGCAACTTGAAGGTTTTGTCAGCCAGAAATATCCAAACCGAGTATGCAAGCTCAAGCGTTCTATTTATGGACTTAAGCAAGCATCTAGGCAATGGAATAAACGATTTGATGATGAAATTAAGAAATTTAGATTCAATCAAAATCGTGATGAGCCATGTGTATATGTAAAAGCTAGTGGGAGTTATGTAACTTTACTAATCTTGTATGTCGATGACATATTGATCATGGGAAATAATATTCCAATGTTACAAGATGTAAAATCCTACCTTGGAAGATGTTTTGCTATGAAAGATTTAGGAGAAGCTACATACATTCTTAGAATTAAAATCTACCGAGATAGATCAAAGCGGTTAATTGGTTTATGTCAAAGCGCTTACATTGAGAAAATCTTGAAGAAATTTTATATGGAGAATTCCAAACGTGGCACGATCCCAATGCAAGAAAAGCTGAAATTGAGCAAATCACAAGGTGCTTCAATACTTGCTGAAATTCAACGCATGCAAAATATCCTATACGCTATGGCTGTTGGATCAATTATGTATGATGTAAGATGTACTCGTCCTAATGTTGAGTTCGCTCAGAACATAGCAAATAGATTTCAACAGAATCCAGGTGATATTCACTGGACTGCTTTTAAGAACATTCTGAAGTATCTTCGCAATACTAAAGATATGTTTCTTGTTTACGGAGGTGATATGAAATGAGAGCTCAGAGTTTCTTGCTACACTGATGCTAGATATCTGACAGATGCTGATGACATAAAGTCTCAGACTGGATATGTATTCGTTTTAAATGGAGGTGCTGTTGACTGGAAAAGCACAAAGCAAAGTATCTTTGCTACTTCATCTACAGATGCTGAATATATCGCTGCTTTTTATGCATCGAAAGAGGCTGTATGGATTCGTAAATTCACTTATAGGTTTGGTGTTGTTCCCATAATTGAAGAACCCATAAATATGTATTGTGATAATACTGGAGTCATAGCAATAGCGAAAGATCATGGAGTCACTAAAGGTGCAAGACATTTTCGCGCAAAAGTTCATTGTTTTCGAGATACCATTGAAATGGGTGATGTGAGGATAGAAAAAGTTGACACAGATGACAACTTAGCTGACCCTTTTACAAAGGCTTTAGAATTTCCTAAACTTTCTGAATTGACTAAGAAAATAGGAATGATACCAGCTAGTAGTCTCATGTAAATCTATGTTTATTAGTATTTGGATAATTTGGAATTATAAGACAGTTTTTATTTTGTGATGAATGAAGATACTTGGTATTTGTTTTTCAATCATATAATAACTGTTATTCTATATTTGCATGTTTACTCCTTGAATGATTTATCATTCTAAATATATCTATTGTGAGTTAACAATATGGAAATATTGTTATGTAAAGCACATGTGAGTGTTGATTGTATTCTGTGAATATATAGATTGTTCTCGCCAAAATCATGTGTATTCAAAAGGGATGCGTATTGGATACCCCACCTTTGAATATTTACTTTTGGATCCTCATCATGAGTAAATGTCAAAAACGGTTTAAAATTCGTCCTTAGATTTGAGATACAAGCAAGTTCTGCATGTGTGAATATCACTTTTTGAGTCTAAGTCAAACGTTATTTGGAATAAGGTAGTCATAAAAGCTATTCTTGGAAGTGATGTGAAGCAGCATTCACAACACTTGTAGTCAACAAAGAATTTGTTCCTCCACTTGATATGTGCAGTAAGATACCCTGGGCCCTCTCCAGAATTAATCAGATAATTGCATGGTCGTGCCCAAAGGGTAATACAAGATGATTCTTAATTACATTTGGTAAATCTGAATTATTTCTATAACAAGAAACATAATTTAAACTATATAGAATGAGTTAGGATCCATATCCATGGTTTAAGGGTATCTAGAACAAAGGGATGATGATTAAAGCAAGAAATAAACTAACCATTAATAAGCTGAGATTGTTCATGAAACAATTATCTCAAGTATTTCTAATCTAAAGGTAATTGTGTGTATTTGCTAGACGTTGCCAATTATATATCTGCAAGCCTGCTATTCTGACTCCCAAGTGGGAGCTGTTGGAAAATGATAGTCGGTTCCGCAAGTTATATATTAGAAATACGTGAGCCTATTGGGGGCACACGTGTTAAACACATAGAGTATGTTTTACTTCACGAAATATTTAAATAGTCGTTATTTAAACATTAATTGTTTAACTAGTATAACAGATATTTAAATAATTAACCGAGGGACTAAATTGGATAAAAACCGAACCCTAGGGGTGCCCTAAAGTGGCCGGCCTCCTAGGTGGTTCTAGAGTAGGTTTTTGAGTCTAATTAGGAGATAAGGGATCAAGTGTTTTGTTAAGGAATGAATTGAGGAGTTGGAGTTCATCTTGGACTAGGTTTTGAGTGTTATAAATACCCAACCCCTAGACCTCACATTCATTCATTGATCAACTATCAAATCCCTAAAAACCTAACTAGTTTTTGGTGCTCTCCTCTTCTCTCAAAACCCTAACCAAATTAACTTAAGGGATTTTTCGGTTTGTCCCCTACACCGAATTCGACAAACCCTCTCAAGGGTTTTTCGGTTTCCTTGTTTCACTTGTTTGATCCAAGATTCACATGTGGTGGTTGTTGGTGGTTCTCCTAGCTCGATAAAGATATAAACCCTATTAGGGTTTATTGGTTTTCGGTTCTATATCAATCGAATTAGGGGTGTTTGGTTTTGGTGAACTCTAAACTGAATTAGGGTTTCATTTGATTTTCAATTACTTGAAGTCCACAAGGTGCGTTTGGTAATTGGGGTATAACACGTGGTGTTTGGATTCGTGAAGGTAGACTAGCAATCAACTCGTACTTAGTTGACGTGTTTGTGTGAGCAACCGTAGAGGCAGTAATTTAACTGCTATTCGTTTTCAGGATCTAAAGCTTAAAGGTTAGTTTACTTCCCTTTTATTTAGTGTTAATCTTATGTGCCTTAACTAGATCCAATCCGCTGCGTACTCGTAGCTAAACTGGTTACCTAGAATGTTAAATCCCAACAAAATAAACACATATAGCAACAATAACTAACATAAAAAACATAAAAGGAAAAACGTACCAAGTAGCAACCAAGCTACGTGAAGAAATGAGAGCTTTTTGGAAAACACGCATGTGTGTTAAACATGCGAAACCAAAAACCTTCAAGTTGCTAAAATAAGCAATCTCTACGTGTATCCACACTACACGTCAACCAATATCACCCGAATGCTAGTTTCACAAACCAACAAACAAAGGATACTCGAAGTAGTTGAGCACAAACACCTTTCCTGAAGGGGAGCTTGTTTCGTCGACCACAAAAGAGAAAAGAGACGAAGGTATGAGAAATATGAGCTAGGGGATCCTCTATTTATACAAGACATAGAGCCCTCAAGTTTACCTATCCCACCGATGTGGGATAATATGGTTTTTCTCTTCTCTTTTAGCCTAGGCCGGTCGAACCAACACCAAACACACCCTTGGTGTTGACGTTTTCACTTTACTATTTATGTATAATTACTTTTATGGACGAAAGCTAAAAACACACTAGTTACTTTCTCAAAAATAACGAAACACACAATTAACTTTGCTAAAAACTAGTATCGCAAATTTACTTGTTTTTGTCTTCTTTGTTACCGTAGATGACCGGCATAGTACTAGTTAATTCATACGTGTTTTTGTCTTCTTTGTTACCGTTGTATAGCCCATGACCCGGTTTGTGATGTTTATTACCCCCAATTCATTTCCAACTAACTTATAAAACCCTAAACCACAAAACGTAATTACCCCAACTCCAAACCCTAATTCATCATAACTCCTTGATTACTTTACTCACAAGTAACCCTAACACTAATAACATTGCAATGGTGTCATCTTCTTCCGGTCATCGTCATGTTTTCCCAACTCATTGCAAATGTGGCCTTCGTCTAGCTAGACGTATTTCATGGACCGAAATGAATCCAGCTCATCGTTTCCTTGTCTGTCCAAGACCATCGGTTAGTTTTCCCCAATTTTGAGTTACATTGGTCTTGCCAATTTTGTATTAATTATAGTAGTAGCAGATTTTATGATTTTTTTTAATAATTTTTTGTAGTCATCTCCCCAAAGGTTTGATGCTTTTTATTGGATTGATGGAGAGTTGTTTAGTGATTGGTAAAGAAATATAATGTATCAGATGAACAATACCATGAATCCGGATCATAGAGAGGTATTTGAAGATGTGGTCCACCGACATGAGATGGAGATTGTTAGTTAGGAAAGAATTTCAATGCTGTAAGAAGAATTGGAAAGCCACAAATCAAGCAACTTTGATGAATTGGAAAAGGCAATTGTAAAAGCTGCTAGTTGGAAGAAGATTGCATGTGTCCTGATGTTTGTGTTGTCTGTAATGTTGTTCATGTTCTTAGGTGTTTGAATATATTGCACTTTATGTTTTAGTCCTATGTTATTAGGTTTTTGTATTTAGCAGACTTGTTTCCCCTTGTATGGGTGTAAACTTTTTTTGGTATGTAATATAAGCTGCTTATGTTCATGTAATATCATTTGCATTTCTTAGGTTTTAGTCCTATGTTTGATTACATTTACCAGACTAGTTTGTAAGAACCTGACAAGATAGATATGAAATTCAATAACAAGAATACATAGAACAAATAGGAAATTGCAGGCATTAAAGGCAATAATGGCTTTAAACACTTTTATAAAGTGTTTAGAGGCATTAAAGTTTTTACAAAATATGTGCCCAGATTGTCACAACTACATAATTGTTTACAAAATATGTGCCCATCATGCATACATAGGTTAACAAGTTTACATGCATCTATGGCCTACATTTAGAAAATAAACTAAACAATCTTAGATATTAAATGGTGTTGATGGAGAGGTCCCAGTTCCATCAGCTGGGAAATTGAGCTTCCTTCTTTTGGAAATACTTGTAGATTTTTTCTTGGTTTTGGTACCCTTGTTGTCCTTGGTGTTTCACTCTCCTCTGTTTGTTTCATTCAATGGTGTTGGTGCTGCTTATGGAGTATTTGTTTCATTCAATGGTTGTGAGGGAACAATTTGCACAGCAGGCACATCTTGTACAAATTCTACCATTGGTATCGTGTGGACTGTCTAAATCTTGTACAAATTCTGCAATTACTTCATCAACAACTGCAAGTATATCCTTTCAGATACTGAATCGACCATCAAATCATCCCATTCTGTGTAGATCCTTCCATTATGTTACCTCTCTTCTTGTTTCCTTCTTTCTTCTAGCATTGTCTCTTGCAACACTTCCCTTTCTGCTTGTATATCCTTCCTTTGAAAATCTATATATGAATGCAATTTAAGTTGTTATGAAAAATTGAAGAATGAAACATACTTCTGAATCAATACTTGTGAAAATCTCACACGCTCAAGCTCAAGTGTTTATTACGGTTTAGGTGACTTGTCCTAAAATTAAGTATTAGTCTACATTTAACAAACAAAATCATTTAATCCTTAGACGTTCAGATGTTTTAAATTTGATGCTTCAATGCATGGTCTTTTCGGAGTCGCTGACGCCCAAATCACCTTAGTATGGATATTCTGCTGTAATAAATCAGAATATTCTAAAGACATCTTCAGCATCAATCGATATCATATCCGCTCCAGCTTCCAAGCATCTCTCTACCCTTCTGATCAAGACATCAATATGTCCCATTCGTTCTGCATATATTCATACCTTCTGATCAAGGATCGTTATCATAACGCTATAAATATAAGGAATACTAAGATTATAATATAGTGTCTGATTAGTTCGTAACAAACACAATAAGCTTACCCAAACACCCTCAAGTTTTCATAATGCCTTTGGGTCGTCTTGTAGTCCACATGGATCAAAAGATTTAGATGGAAGGAAGACAAGTTAGATTGGTTTAACACGTTGAAAGCTGATGGAAGTCTATATTTCTTGTTATTTATTAATGGATACAACTTCCTAAATTGATTCCTTTAAAATTTAGTTCTATGTGACGAAGATGTGTAAACTTTTTATGGAGCTTTAACAGAACTTCTTTGCTCTTCTAAAAGCTTAATTAGGCGTTCTTGTTTGATGTGTTTAGACTAACTTATTTTGCATTTTGATAATAAGATATGATGCTAACAACCACCTTTCTTAAGCATTGCCAAAACACCAGCCTATGTTATCTCTATTCATGGATAGAGTTGCAGATCATATATCAATAAACCTTAGCATTATGAGTTTATATGCTTACCTTAACGCTATTTCAGCCTATCCGATGTGGAATTACTTCTTTGTTGGTCAATCTCGTGCTTAGATAAAATCCAGCGTCATCTCATGTTCCCCATATACTTTCATCGGTTTTGCGTGTTTCATGGAAAATAACCACCTATGTCACGACATTCATAGATCAGAACATATATGTTCTTTTCCAACTGGTATCGTGCAATCAAATAGTAACAACTGGAAATTCAAAACTATATAAGCATACAAACAATGAAAGACATTTCTTACAGTACCTCATAATTTTCCAATAATTCATCAGTTTTCACCACCGCATACTGCAAAAACAAAAATCAAAATCATAACAACATTTTAAAAAAAAAAACCCATAAATATCAAAAGCTGCAAAATTAAACTCAACCCAAGAGATTTCAACTTTATTAAACCCCAATTTTGATACTAAGATTTCAATATAACCAATTAGCATTACAATATGCACCATAAGCATAAACTATGCGGTTTTTGTATCAACCCACATAAAACTAAGGTTGATAAAAAGATAATGACTTAAACGGGAATTAGAATAAATCAAAATTAGAGGTAAGACAACTTTCAGATAAGAAGGCTTACGCCACGTAAATTTCAATAGAACAGATAAGAAAACTTTCAGATAAGGTGGCTTCGTGTAAATTAGCAGTCTCATAACCACTGTAAATATATTTGTTATAGAAAAATATTAGAGGTCGCAATGTAAATTATATTTATTCAACCCATTACCCAACCACCGAACAATACCATGTTGCCACATGTAAAAAAAAGCATCATTGAAGCTATTTACCTATGTTTATCTACGGCGCTCTGCAAGATACGTGTCATCTTCCCCGCTTGTCACCTTTCAAAGAAGCCACAATTAGCCAATGCACTATATAAAGGAGCTTACAACGCCATCAGGTTACAAACCTTCCCAATCACATGCCAACATGATTTGTTGTTGTTTGAAAAAAAAATCTTATATACCATTCATAAACTTAGGCCACATCCTCCTTTGTTGTTGTTGTTGTTATTGATGCAGGACTTGCTGCTGTTGTTACGTTTGTTGTTGTTTTTGCGCTTGTTGATATTGTTGTTGTTGAGCTTTTAAGGGGTGTTTGGATTAGCTTATTTTTTGAGCTTGTGCGGTTATATAAATTTTAAAAATCTCATAAGGTCCTCTTATTCGGCTTATAAGATTTAGATATTTGAGATGTTGATTAATGGTAGGGTAATCTAGATTATTAGTAGTCTACCTTGCAAATGATTCTATCGTATTATATTCTACTATGGGTTTATGCTACTTATCCTTGAATCAATTAAACCACAACAACAATCACCTCTATATATCTCTTTATATATCTCCTGTTGAAAGTGTAACATGAAAAAAGTTAGCATAAATGGAACTTTTTACCTGACAAGTGGAAAAGTAGGCATGGTCATTATTGATGAACCAAGGTCAAGGAAAACATCACACCCTTTAGCAGCTTCCATTTCCGCGGTTTTCTATCCTCGGGTACCTTATTAACAAAAAATACAACCTTTAACAAAATCACACATTAGCACCATTAGAAAGAATTTAAACAAAGTAATATTAAATGAAAGGTACTGGTCCTCCGACCAAGATAATCTCGTGATCACTACACTTCACCCTGAAAACTTGCCACTTATTTTGGTTTATTCTATTCACATATCATACGTAATGGTAATCACTTCACAACACTACCATTTGTTTTGGTTGATTCTCTTCACGTAGGCATAATTTTTTTATATACCTGCATGCATCTATTAAGCTCGTCCTTTTAAAAATAAGTACGTAGGTATTTGAGAGATTTTTTTTCTTCAAATTTATTATTAAAAAATGGGACCCTTAAAAAAATTGATCTTAAATTAAATCTTATGAGTTTAAGCGTAACATATACTAGACGAATACTGGCGCAAAACGACGATTTATAGCGACAAATAATTATACTTGCAAAATCAGAATTTCAGTTCGACCTTTGATACAAAATGTGCGTTTTTTAAAATACAAAGCATGTTTTGTTAAAATCAAGATAGTGTGTGTTTTTAAAAAGTTGTCGAGTTTAAAATTGATAAAGCTTAGCATGTATTAAGTGTTACTTAGAGGTAAATTAAGTAAAATACATTAATTTAAATTTTTAAGATTCATGTTTCAAGAGAATAAATACACTTTCTATAAGTGCTAAAGATATATCTAGAATTCAGTATATACCTAATGGATCGTAATTGTTTTAAGAGTAAATTGCAAAAATGGTCTTTGTGGTTTGGTCAAATTGCAGATTTGATCCGTTGAATTCTGAAATTGCAAAAACAGTATGTATTTTGAAGGTTTGGTTCCACTTTTGGTCCTTGGTCGACCTGAAATGATTAAAATACCCATTTTAACGAACGGTTTTGTAAAAGAACATAGGGGTATTTTAGTCATTTTAGATCGACCAAGGACCAAAAGTGAAACCAAACCTTCAAAATACCAACGGTGATTCGGTTTTTTGGGTAAAGAGTTTCCTTTGAAAATTTTATTACTCAATAAAAATGATTCAGTATAATGGATGTGGGTGAATCTCATATCTCAGCCCGTTACATAGGCAAACAACTTCTAATAGGAAGGTACATTTTTGACTAGTTTACAATTGACTCAACTAAACATAAAAAATAATCTATTTCTTCTTCCGACCTTGAAACTTGATATCGAAATGATCACACATAGTTTGTATGTTTTCAGGAATATCCTGACCTTCATACATATCATCATCATATGGGTCGTATTCATCATCCATTGTTGTATCCCTCCATTGTTCCCACGGGCTTTTCAAACCAAATTCAACTCCATTTGATGCCAAAAAACTTGCATTTTCATTTTCAACAGGTTCAACCTCATCATCACTATCTGAATTTTCCATATAATATACCTTCTCTAGTGGTTTCCCATCAGCATCCACCAACACAAGTTTACCCTCTATAATCTATTTTTAAGGACATTAATCCTTTCTACTAGAGTGACAAAACATTGCCCCTTTTCTTACATACCAGAGGTAGTAACCATACTACCCGTTGCTACTTCCTTAATAATCAGGTTATCGGCATTTAAAGCCTCAAACGAGTTACTAATAGAAATGTTAGTGCCAATATTATAATATTTAAACTAAACCGTCCCTTAGGTTTTAATAATGACAAAGAAGATTGTTAGTGCAAATATTACGATATTTAAACTAAACAGTCCTTAGGTGTTAATAATGACAAACAAGTAACTTGTAATACATAACGTAAAATGTGCAAGTTACGCGTGACCACAACTCATCAACGTATACATTCATCAACACCTCTCGACGTCTCGAGTCCACTCATGTATCAACACATGTACGAATATGTTTGTTGCGTTGCATTATGATCAACCCACTTAACAAACCATTGAGAATGATTAACACGTTTTTATAAACTAGAAAAACCCATTTTGTTATGCATACTAGTTTAATCATTTGCATAAACCCATGTAAGCTTGCTTACATCCCCACTAAACAAATGATTTCAATAATCCCTTACTTAATAATTAGCTAGTTGCATTAGTGAATAAAGACAAAACTAATTATTCTTGTCTAGCCATTTATGGTAACAAAACTTTCATAATCTAACCAAATCAAACATGCCTAGCCATGTATGGAAAGCCTTCTAGAATATTGTACTTAAACAAATATATAAGTACAATTAGAAGATTTTGAAAAGATTTGTTTTAACCATAAAATGACTAAAAAATGGCTAGTGCAACCGACAGATCCACCTAATACAAAGACGGATCCACCATACCCGGATCCACCATACCAAAAAAAGTGTAAGCGTTCTACCTTGAAGTAAAACTTGGTATTTAGCTTAGTACCAGATAAAGTGTAAGCGACGTTGTATGGATTTCTTCGCCTAAAAGGAGCTTGTTGATCTAGTGAAGTAACTCTCGAGTTGGATACTCGAGGAGTAGAGTAGGGCTAAGAGGAGCTTCGTAGCCGAACCACTATAAATTATCGTGTCCGGTTTGCATTTCCTTTTACTTATCGCTTTACATTTATATTTGCTTTTATTGCTTTATATTTATATTTGCATTGCGTCTATGTTTGTGTCATATATTGTATTGTGGTGACATGCTTTGTTTTGTGCTATCTAGTATCTTATTGTTGTAGAACTATTATGGACACCTTTCATATTATGTCACACTTGATCGGTTGTTTGATGCAAAAGTTTTAAGTTCTAAATGAAAACGTATTCACTATTGCTTGGTGACTCTTTATTGTAGCTAGATGTCGAAGTTCGTACCAGCAGGAGGAGCCATCTTTGAAGAGTTACACGTCCCTGCAGTCGATTGCTTTACTTTAGGCCGATACTGAGTTTTTGGCTACGAAGCTCAGTTTTTGGCTACGAAGCCTTATTCGTACCACCGAAACCGATTTGAAGTGTTTGTTGCCTACATTATTACCGCCTAATTTCTTCCGTTTCACTTCAATAAAACCTTCATCACTAGTCCTCAGATTCTGACCTTTGCCTTTATTCATTTGATTCTCCACTCGTTTATGAGCCGGACAATCATCAAGAGAGTGGCCAAATAACAAGCACAGTGATTAGGTTTAGAATGAAATACTTAAATGATAGATTGCGAAATCCCGTCTTTTTTGTTAGAGAGAAAAGTGAAAAATGATAGATTGAGGTTACATTTTTCTAGTTAAAATTTGAAAAGTGAGGATTTCATTTTTTTTTTGAAAAATGTTGAAAAAAAATGTGACAAAACAAGTTTTCAGTTTTTCTATTTTCCTATGAAAATTTTTCTTAAAAAATGAGATGTTTTTCTATAAAGTTATTGTCGCGATATGTTAAAACATTATTTGTCAGAAATTATTTATGGTAGCTTGTGGTAGAAGTTCGTACCAGCAGGAGGAGCCATCTTTGAAGAGTTACACGTCCCTGCAGTCGATTGCTTTACTTTAGGCCGATACAGTTTTTGGCTACGAAGCTCAGTTTTTGGCTACGAAGCCTTATTCGTACCACCGAAACCGATTTGAAGTGTTTGTTGCCTACATTATTACCGCCTAATTTCTTCCGTTTCACTTCAATAAAACCTTCATCACTAGTCCTCAGATTCTGACCTTTGCCTTTATTCATTTGATTCTCCACTCGTTTATGAGTCGGACAATCATCAAGAGAGTGCCCAAATAACAAGCACATGTGATTAGGTATAGAATGGGAAATAGTAAATGATAGATTGCGAAATCCCGTCTTTTTTGTTAGAGAGAAAAGTGAAAAATGATAGATTGAGGTTACATTTTTCTAGTTAAAATTTGAAAAGTGAGGATTTCATTTTTTTTTTGAAAAATGTTGAAAAAAAATGTGACAAAACAAGTTTTCAGTTTTTCCATTTTCCTATGAAAATTTTTCTTAAAAAATGAGATGTTTTTCTATAAAGTTATTGTCGCGATATGTTAAAACATTATTTGTCGGAAATTATAACTACAAGGCACCAATTAATGCAACACGCGGATATAATGCTAGTAACAATAAAGTTACAAGAGTTATCTTAATCCAAATCTTACGTGAATGAAATGATATTTTTACCTTTTAAAAAGGTTACAATTGAAAATATTTTTAAACAACAGTCAAAATAAGTATATAATATTACAATATTTATGATTTTTTCCCGAATTTATAAAACAAGTACAATGTAAAAAATGTAAGGTAAGTCGATGGTTTGATGAGTTTATTTAAATTTTCAATGTTTTCCCCTTAGTTATTTATTAATAAGACTATGTTCAATTTTTTTTTATTAATAAGACAAAATTTTCAAGTATTGTTTAAATTTAACTCAAATATACCACTGAATATGCTTATATGTTGGTTTAACGCATTACATAAACGATGTTTGTTTAGTATGTCCATTTTTTTCATATTTAAACTAGATGCAATGTAAGGTGAGCCATCACCTTCACCCTTACCCTCACCCTCACCCTCACGACCATTAAAACCTTTTCCCTTTACGCGTGACAAGGAAAAAAAAGAAAAGAGATATGATCACCCTCACCATCCATTATTTTTGTTCTGAGTGTGTGTGAAGTATGTTTGTATAAAAGAAGTATTTTTAACGGTGATGATCATCGAAATTGAAAGATGAAGCGAACGATGATGTACTGACTAATGATGTGACGCTGATATAAAAGAGAGGCGAGTGATGACCATTGTGACTAGTCTTACCTTTTCATTAGCATTGTATCATATAAAAGTACTTAGGCTAAAGGGAGTGGTCACTCTCACTTACCTTCCACATCAGCGCTTCTCTCTTCACTCACTCACTCTCACATTTGTCATCACTCACTTACCTTTTATTAAAATACTCACTTTATACAAAATATACCCTCTAAATACCTCACACACACTCATAAACTAAATAAAAAATATTAAAACAAAAAGTGGGACCCAAAACTTTTACCACTCATGCATGATGAGTGACTCGCCATTCACTGTCTTTTTTTGGTTCACTTACTCGTGAGGGTGATAGGTGTTTTGAAACTCACCCTTGAGTTGGCCATTCACCAAGCCAAACTCATTACACTCAGTTTAGTCTTACAGCGTGTCAAACATATAATACAATCCTTATTTTATGACAAAAGAAGTAGTAAGAGACTTTTATTATAATTATAAGTATACGTATTTTCGGCTGCAAATGACGCCGTTTTGCAACGCTGGGCTCCCGTCGAGTTTTTGGGCTAACAAAACCGGCCAACTTTTTTTAATAACGATGATATCACACTGATCACACACGACACACCACCAGACTCTTCTAGAACACACAGAATCACACATGAATTAGAGTTTCAATTTTGGGGTTTGATTTTGAGGGGGTTTTTTGAGCCTGGAGATACTGTTACACTAGACTTAGGGTTTCAATTTTGGGGGTTTTTGGTATTAGGAGTTTTTGCATGTTGTTGCTTTGAGTTCTTTGGTGGTGGTGGTGTTGCATGTATGTGGTTTAATTTTGTGGTTTTGTGTTTAATTTTGGAAGAAATTCTTGATTTTCATTATATTTATAAATAAAATAAAATTTAGCGTTTTGTGTTCTGTTTTGTGTTGAATGTTAGTTTTTTAGTGATATATGTATTGGGTTCATTTACCAATCGGGGCAGTGTGATGAAAATATGTCTTTGGAAGTTTTCTTTTGGCTTTTGTTACAACCAGGTATTGTTTACAAACCTATTAAAATTTTTTCTTTACCTTCATTTGTTTGTCATTTAATTTTTTCTTCAATTAATTTTTGTTGTGATTATACGTTGGTACAATTGGCGATTTCCATGTTTAAATTAGTATATCCATAACCATTGACTTACTTTTGTTCTTAGTTTTGCGGTTCGATAGTCTAGTTAGTAAGATTCTATGGAATCTAAATGAACTCCAAGAACCTGCTTTCGGACATACTGAAACGACATGGATGGTAAATGATATTGGTTTCTGTTGAGGAGCTCGGCAGTTACAGAAAATTTTGTAATTATTCGTCACATCACTGAAGTTCATGTACTCACGTTACATTACAACAAAATTAAGGATCTGAGCGGGCGGTCGATAACATTATAGAACATGCTTTCTAAATCTGTGTATGTCCCTTTAAATCTCAAATCTTTCTTTCTATCATTTTCTATATATTATTTTGTTTTTCGCTTAGCCGAGTTGAGGGCAATTGACATCAGAAAGTGTAGTTGTATAAGTTGGAATGAGAAATAATTAGACGAGTTGAAATGACTGATAAAGAGTATTTATAGGACTAAGTTACCCACACTAATCACAAAATTTAAAAATATGAATTATAGGGTAAGACATCTAATGATGACAAGCTACATTGCCTTATCCCAGCGCCACAAAGATATGTGACATCCATTCTGCGGCCCAAGAGCCATGACTATGTGTCGTTTCCTAAGGTGCCTTACAAGAACTTAACAGTTGAAAACACTATTTAAAATTAGATAGAATATGATGGCAACGTCTTTAGGTTCCCAGGTGGAGAAACACAGTATTCTTAAGGGGTTGATGTATTGATCAAATAATATCTGTTATTCCAATATGGAAGAAAATGGTTACAACTGCTTCAGACGTGTGACATGTTGAATGTTGTACTAACACCTGATCATTATATTCAAACTTAGAAAGCTCAAACCATTGTAAGTTTTTCATACTTCTATTGAATCCATATTTAGTTATGATGTTTCTATCATTCCTTTTTTTTCTAAAGTACAATATTGTGAATCAAAGGGGATTGTCCGGTCTTGAGTTTTTGATTCTAAAAGTCACCTACAACATAACCCCGATACATGTTATCGTGTGTGGTGGGTATCAGATTAGGTTATTATGGATATTTTTATTTTTGGATAAAAATAAATGTTCTTATGTCCTTATCTGTTGATGTATGAACTGCGGGTGACATATTTCACGCAACACCGATCTTTTAATATTTACTTAATCATGGTTCGGTGCATGCTTAATAAACTTGATTTGGGGGAGTTTACCTTTTAGTAGTAAGGGTATCAACTTTCTATCTAACATTGGTATGTTTTCATTTATTAAATTTCAAGCTTGGTTGGGTTTTTAAAATGGGGGATTATGTGCGGTTCGATACATTCTGAAGCGAAAGTTATTTGCAAATTCTGCAGAAGAAATAAGACTAGGTAGGGAAGTGTTTTGGATGCATAACAAAGTAAGTGATTTCTGCACAACTTACTTATTCCATATGCAATGCCAAAAATTCTTTATTTCGCAAATGATTTGTATATTAATCTTATGACTCACAAAAGCCAGACTTGGGGGGCTATTAGCTAATAGCGAGACCAAGATAATCTCAACATCACCACCACCAACAGATTCCACCGGCAGCAAACATTCTGAAAAAGCAATTTTAGGAGAAGAACTTGCCAGCATGTCAACAAAGAGAACTTTTACAAGGTTATCATTTTGATAATATTGCCAATGTGGCTCATACTTGTTACTTATAATTTTTGTTTGCCTGTTAGTTGATTTTTTTTTGAATTTGGTATTCTATCTTCTCCGCGTGTCCAGATATGCAAGCACCAACTCCGTCCATGATCAATCAAAATGATCTGTTGGATCATGATGAGCATGTGCCATGAACGGAAATGATGATGATGATGATTTAAATGATGTGGACCAAGGCAAGGAACTAAATACATAACATTTGGTTTTTGCTCAGTTTGACAATGTATACGATGTATCAACAAGTATTTGCTAGAAAAGGCACATTTCTATGGATTTATATGTAAACAGGTAATTCTATTTGTATGATGTTAAGTGGGTAAAATTAGATATTACTTACAAACAAAACAACTCAGATGGGTCAAATGAGTTGAAGTTGCCCAAAATGTATTCAGATACTTGCAGCCTCAATATATTCTACTATTTTTACAGCTATAGAGTTTTTGTAGTCCTATTTGTCTATTTGACACATATAGCACTTATAAAATGTGATAATGTACGTAAAACTAAATGGCAATTTCCTGTGTATGATGGTATACTTTATCAATGTCTATAACGAGTTGGTAAACTCGCGCTCCGCTGCGGGACGATTAACGAGCGTCGTTTTGCATTAGATGTGTATAGTCTATCACGTCTTGCATGAGTTTAGAAGGATATGCTCACAACACTTGTTGTATAGTGTTCAAAAGTATATTTGATGCAGGTTCTAAA
>BQNB010021602.1:34001-44627 GCA_026074375.1 Tanacetum coccineum
CGTTAAATGACGCGCGGGATATTTAAACTAGGACTCGGGCTCGGGTTTTGCTTGGGATTAAACCCGAAACATATACAATATTAGATTCACTATCGAGCCCGATTCCCGATGTTATCCTATTACAACGTTAACTAATTAGAGACCGAAGCTCCATCGTAGAGTGACCGAGCTTCCTTGTTCGACTCAATAAATTGAGGCTAACAGATTTCCATAGACTTATCCTTGGCCGATGCTTCCTTTTTCCCTACTTTTGGTTGATCTCTCCCCTGCTTAATTTCTTTAATTAGATGCGAGAGCTTGCTTGCTCGCACCAATTCTTTGATCTGCTTTTTTAACTACATACACTCATTCGTACTATGTCCTTTATCATTGTGGAAGTCGCAAAACTTGTTGCTGCTTCTCTTCTCCACCGGGGTTACCATAGGGGGTGGCGGTTTGAACTTTCCTGCTTCGGTCGTGAGGATTTCTTTGGGTGTTCTTGTAAGGGGGTAAACTTGCTAGACCTCCGTCCATCCCTTGGCTGACCTCGAAAGTCAGACCTTCGCTCTGAACCGTGCCGCTTTGACTGGTCTTGTGTCCTCCACGATGTGTGACCTTTCTTTTTACCAGCAGCGGCAGCTTCTTCCCGTATGAAGGCAGTGGTGGTGATCATCATTTTCTCCATGGTCTTTGGAGCATGTTCGTTAAGGCGCTTTGTCAATTCAGGGTTGTTAACTCTATGCATGAATCCGGAAATACGCATGCACTCGGGGGCTCCCTTCATGCGTCTGGTTTCCACCTTGAATTATTCCATGAACTCCTCGATGGTCTCTCCGTCTCTTTGTTTGATATTGTGGATTTCGACGGGATCTTTGACATACTTCTTTTGCTGCATGAAGTATGCTAAGAAGGCTGCTTTGAGATCCTTGTATCCATCTATGCTCTCTGGAGGGAGCTCATCGAACCATACTCTTGCGGCTCCTATTAAGGTTGAATTGAACATATGACACCAGGTAGGCATTGCCCAGCGTTCCACCTGTGCCGCCGCTTGGAAATTTTTTATGTGATCCTCTGGGTCCCCTGTTCCGTCATAGGTCTTCACGTTGTTAGGCATTCGTGTTTTTCGTGAACTTTTGAAGTTGCGGATTCGGGGTGTGAATGGATCCACCTCTTCACATATCCAGGCCACCGCCAAGTCATCCTCATCCGTAGACTTGTGTCTTTTTGACCTTGACTTCCAGTGTCCCCCATCGCTGGTGCCGCTTTCTGATACGCGAGATGATGGGGATTCACTTTCCCTCCCTTTTTTCTCATAACGGGGGTGGTCTCTGTCGCGCGAGCGATATCCATGTTTGGTCCCTGTCCCACAGGAGGAGCGAGTATTATCATATGACTCTTCGACGCCACGGGAGCGGTCTCTGCTCCGAGGACGATCTCTGTTAGAAGAGTCCCGCCTGCGAGGGCGGCTTCTACTGTGGGAACGATCCCTGGAGTTTGGTCCGGATTTAGTTGTGCTTGGCGAGTAAGTATCACTAAGTCGATCGAACGCGCTCTGCCTTCGATGACCTAGTTGGTCGAGCACATGTCGCTCATTGTATCTTAAGCGGTCCCGCACTTTCAGTCTCTCTGATGGATTACGGTACCTTGCGGACAAGGTCCTGGCACTTGAGTTTTGAGAGCCTTCTCTTATTCTTCTTTTCTTGGGACTTTCTTCGAAGTCCAGCCTAGCATGGATTTCTTTTCGCTTGTCACGGCGAATCTTGTCCATAATGACCGGCAGGATATCCTCGTAATGTCCTTCACAGAAATCCTGGATGTTCACCCTGGGTGTGGCATCCGCCTCTTTCGGCGTCTTTTCTTTGGTTGTAGGTTTCGTGACAGTAGTCACAATGGGGGTTGTATTAGCCATTGCGCTCATTTTCCTGAGAGTAATTCCTAGTGTTGGGTCCCACGGATGGCGCCATAATGTTTAATCAGGTTATCCTTTTTAACTTAATGAGATATTAAATGAGTTACACGTAATTAATTGCAACAAGGTTTTAATGCCCGCGCGTTGCCGCGGAGCATCATTTTTAACAGTCAAATAAACCTGCATTGTAGCAATATTAAACATACATGAACAAATTTATCGGTTCGTATGAACTTGCACTAAACATCGAACGTCAACAATACTCTACTACATATGTATATTAGTCAAACATACATAAGTTATGCCGATAGTGGCTGCTTCCTTTTTTTCCTTCTCAACTTGCACATTCAAATAATATCGCACTGAATTCAGGACCATGTGCTATTTCCAAATCATTTTAGCTACAAATAAAGGATGTATGTATTGATTAGGCTAAACTTCTCATGGTATATCAAAACTGATACTATATATATTTTGCTTTAAAACCAAAAATATGCTATTCGCCTACCTTTATCTATTATAGGCCATTCAAATGCACTCTAGTATACTCAGTCTCTCGATGTTTGTCCAGCAGCAGCAAGTCACATAATCATTGCCATACAGTCGTAGCATCAACAATCTGCGTCGGCAAAAGCAGCAAGTCACGTCATAAGCAAGCCGCATCAGCATGAGCAATTAACTTTACTTGTTTGATATGTATTAAGTGAAAAGAAAAAGTCAGCTCATAAGCATAAGTTTTATATGCAAGTGTGTTGTAATAAAAATGTTGTTGCTGAGAAACTATAAAAAAGCCTAAACTAAGGCTGTGTTTGGATGTGTACTTTGAGAGTATACATATAGTTAGTAAGTTTCTAATAGCTAACAGTAACCAAGTTGACGTCAGAAGTACTTAGCTGATAGTAACGTGCGCAGCGGACGTGCAGCTACAAACCCAAAACCGTGTTAGTATGAGCATAGATGATAGTGACTATCTTTTATGTCTTCGATATTAAAGCAACATATAGTGGTGTTTTATAACAGCACGCGTATGTCATCCTATACTGTATAGTCAAACAACGTGCTTGGAAGTATAAAGCTATCACTTATATTTACTATACTTCTAAACATTTTGTATACGTACTTGGATACAGGACATCCGAGAAGCTCATGAACACTATTCGTTGATTACTTTTCATGTTTTCTGCTTACTCCAGTAGCTATTCTTTTTGCAGTTTTATCTAAGGTGAGACTTAATAACTTGTTTACCTGCATCAAAAAGACAAAGTAGTCATTCATATTGGACTAACACTAAACATTAGACAGGAATGGAGTTAAAAATGAAATGGGTCAGCATAACTACCAATAATAGTCTTTCGATAGATGATGAATAGAATTGGAGGCCACAGTTACCTTGTTTTTATTGTTTGCTGTAACAACCAATATCAGCTAATGAAGGGGCTTTTTATTTTAACAATTGACATTGAAAAGGATTAAAAAGACTTACGGTCTTAAGTCTGTTTCCAGCCGTCGCTTCTCAAAATACAGCTCAACTTGTGATATTCTACACTTTAATGGTTTTGTATCCGTTATCTACTTATTTAAACAATATAAGGGTCTTTGATTTAGGGATTTTTATTACTAATTTGATGTTTTTTTAAGATGGAACATTTCGACCCGTGCCCGTTTGATCCCAATTATAAATTTGCCCGTTTTGACCCGTTACATGTGCACGCCTGCCCCGCCCATGTTTCCACCTCTAAAAATTACGATGATTCAAGTAAATTCTTTATTAATGTAATCATGGATCATGTTTCTCTATAGTTTTAGAAATTTAAGTGGTAAGAGTTATATTATGCATATGTATTTTGATTAGATTTGTACATATAACTTTTGTTTAGATTTTGTATGCTGAATATGTGTTTCATCAAAATATGGTATTGTTTCTGCCAAATTCAACTTTTTATACGTCAATTTAACATTTTTTTTCAAAATTTAAGAGTATTATTTTTGGACAAAATGGCTTAAACAGGATACACACATTCCTCAATTGTATGTCAGACTATTAAAAAGGAACAAATGAAAAACTAACGGTCTTAATTTTCTATCAAGGGTCACTATGAGTCGTTAACTGTTAGCGTGCTTTTCACTTTTAGCATCAGTAGCGCTGGTGACGAAACTTGACTGGTATAAATGATACTGGAGCCATTGTAGTTTCTTGCCTGTCACACCCCGTCAGTGGCGGAAACACGGGATGCGACGATACCGTTCATCGCACAAGATACAAGATCATACACTTTACAATTTACAATAATGAAACTTGGGTTTACATAAATCTTAGAAGTTAAGACATGACAAAATTAAATAATCAAAACCCATCTCGATCCAGTTCCCTTGGGTTACACCTTTGCTCTTCCAATACCATTCACATACCTTTGATTTGACACACCTGAAAATGATACTCGAAAACGTCAACAATAATGTTGGTGCTCGTAGGTTTGACCTTAAACCCAAAAGTTGTGCCAATAACTCAAAACAATGGACAATAGTGCTATATGACAGTGAATATATATGCAAACAATCCAAGACATAGCATCCCAGCTAGTCAATCACTATATGTTACTTACGTACCTAAAGGGCCTACCAGCTGAAGCACTAAATTAGGGCAGGACCATACACAAACTTGGGTAGGCGTACCCATCCGCTCCAATAATCACACAAATACTGGGTAGGCGTACCCATCCGATCCAAACAATCATGCAACACATAATATTCACATAGCAGTCATAAGCACATATCTTGTCCTAAAAACAAAACCACATTTCGCACAGTTCAATTCAAAACAGTTCAAAACACATTTGAGTATCATTTTCCCCCAACGAAAAAACAGTAAAAAGTGGGGCTACGAGAACTCACCTCAATCAGAAATCAAAAGCAACCGCACAATCTCAAATAAGGCAAAGCACAACAATCTCTATGCAAGCGCACAATGGTACCCGACACGACCTAATATATATTTACTTTATTAATACTCGTACAAAATTATCTTATTGTACAAGTGTTCGTCTTTACTCACACAAAATCCTCATTTTTATCCCAAAATTCCATTTCAACTTCATATCATTCCAAACTCGTTATCTCATACTGTTAACTTATCACAAAAACCGTCATCTCATTACCAAGACCTTATCTCATTATCAAAACTTTATCTCATATTATGGTTGTGTGGTAATTACGCAAAAACGACTCAAAACACTTGGGCAAAGTGTGACATAAATACAATTCACTCAAGACACCTTCATTCATTAAATCGAAACAGTCGACCAAATACTCCGCGGAAATCTGATGAAAAGAAATGAGCAAAACTCGAGAGCCGAAAATAAATAAATCCATATTTCCGTACTCGGTACGATATATATATTTATTTAAATATAAATATAAGTATTTAATAATTTAGATAAAATAATAATATTTTATTATTATTTTCGTCTTATTATCGAACTAACGGGGTAATTACAACGTCTTGTTATTTTAATACGTCCATGTCCAATAGCTTTTACCTCGACACTTATTCTTCCATAAGAATTATCTTTTTTTCTTCAAATCAATTGACGCAACAATTAAATATTAAATATTTAAGAGAAGGTTTCGAGGAAATATATCTTTCGTCTTTCATTAAATTTTATGGTAAAATAACTCTCTATTATTAAAATCTTGAAAATTTACCCTTTTTAAGCAAAGTTTCTAAGTATAAGTTTTCTTTCGAAAATCCGGCATGACCCGTACGTTTATATGACTTTTTCCAAGGTATTGAACCTTAATCCCAAACACTTTTCACATACTCAACATTTTCTGACAAAACACCAACTCAATACTTTCAACACGTTTTATCCAACCATAACAACATAATCCATTTTCATTCGGCAAGTCCAACATAATCCCCCTTAGTCCAAACCAAATCCATTAGTCCATTTGCAAGTCCACTAACTCATTTACTTGTTATTGGGCCTTATGGCCAATTAAGGTCTTAAGTAGTTAGCCCGATAGCAAAACTTAGTCCATACCTCTTTACATAGGTCCAAAAATATAAATCAAAACCCAATGGATCTTAAGCCCATTAAGCCGAAACAATACAAGTCGGAATCACATATATTAGTGGCTCATTAAGCCGAAACAATAAGCTATAAGCTTTCTATATAAGCCGAAAACCAAATAAGCTATAAGCTTATGATATTAGCCAAAACCAATAAGCCAAAACCAATAAGCCAAAACCAATAGCCAAAACCAATAAGCCAAAACCAAATAAGCCAAAACCAAGTAAGCCAAAACCAAATAAGCCAAAACCAAGTAAGCCAAAACCAAGTGGGCCGAGCCCACCTTTTGTGTCGGATCATCAACCAAACGGACCCTTATTGGGCCAAGCCCAAACCGAAAACAAACAAACCCAAATAAGTTATAACCTAGCTTATTAAATAAGCGAAGCTTCAAACTAAGCCCTTATTAAGCACTTTTATAAAATGTAAAATTACTACAACAACCATTTTATTCAAACTTGAAAATCCCTTCTCTTTTTCCCTTATAAGCCGACGCACAAACACCCATTTTCGTTCATTTTTCGACATTAAGATTCGATTTTTACGATGATCAACTTGTACAACTAGTGTTTTAACACCATAATAGCCATAAAAGTACAACTTTAAACAAAGTTTAGAAAACTTACAAGTTTGGATGACCTTGGTTCGGTTTTGACGCAAAAAAAAACAAACTCATACACCTTTTATATAACCCGCGTCTACTAAATATCAACCCACTGTCTATTCTTAACCCGTGTTCTTAAGAAAATCTTCAAAATCTTTGTTTCATTCTTCCTTGTGGTTCGTCTGGTTCTAGATAGTGAAGAGAGATAGAATTTTTTTGTTTTGATTTCAAAATGGTGCATGAACCAAAAATGTTTGAGGTGGTGGTGGTTATAAGAGTACTATGGGACATACTAGCAAAATAATAGCCTCCTTGTCCTCTTATCCCCTAGGCGTCCAAACAAGCATCCAAGGATGGTCTCGGGTTTTCCTTTTTGTGTCGTGATCACTTAAAAACCCAATTTTCATTTATTTAAAACGTCAATCGAACTTAGTTATTATTTTCATTGCGTTTAAAATCATTTTTCTATAAATCTAGGTTGTTCACAGGACACCTATCACATTATATTGCTACAAAAACCCATTTTGAGCCGTTGTCGGCCGACTCCGGACCGATAACATGAATTTTTAACAAAACTTAACCGAACCTTGCTCATCCATTTAAAAACACTTCAAACCACAAAATTGGGTTTGACAACTTATTTTCAACCAAAATTTCACCTTTTTACGTCCGATGCAGTCTTTTACTGAATTTCACGAAAACAACCGTTTTTTGATAACTTTCAAATCTCACACTCACTATTTACGTTTTAAACCAATGTTATTTTATCATTATGAATTTATTAAACATATAAACCCATTAACATATTCCTAAATTCATTAAATCTCCATTCTTGAATAAACTGTCGTGCCGGTACGCGCTGCGTGACCATTTTTCGCTAAACGCGGGAAAACTTCCCGGAAAGCTCTGAGAACCTCAAAACCACTCTAAAGCTGAAAAATGAATCAAAAGCGATTCACTTAAGAACTCAAAACTCCATCCAACACCCGGTTAAACTGAAACCGTTTTACGCTAAAATAGTCAACAGAAGTCAACTTTTCAGCTTTCATCGGGAAAACTGACAAGATCGAAAGACTTCAAAATACAAAAATTATACTTAACCCTGAGCAAATTACCGGTTATCACAATCTCACCCCCTTATAGGAATTTCGTCCTGAAATTCAACTTAAATTATCAACTCACAATACTGACAGGAAATTCCATTCCTCAAAGAATCACATCAAATCACTACGGTTTAGTCTTTTCAAACAAGGTTTCTTACGATCCCTCTAAAGACTAAGTCTTTCCATAGTCTAATTCTACAAGTCTTTCCACAATTTAATTCTACACTTTCTCATGGTCAATCTATATCCGATCACAAAGTCACGATAGCCTCTCATACTATCTCTTAGTTTCACAATTTCTCAAACTTAGGTCACATTGTCTTAGTCGGGTGTCAGGATACGATCCAGTCCTCGACGTGATGACTATTCTATCAGATCTGGCATTGCCAAACTTTCTGGTTATTCAACCAACGGAACCAACCCTACAAGGTGTATGTCCTACGCAATACGACTCACACTCTACTTACTCAAGAACGCCCATGGTTCTTTACCAACACTTACTTACTCAAAATCCCCAAGTAAACCTTACTTGGTCAAAAATCCTGGCTCTACCTTTCTAGTAGGGTCGTTTCACGATCTAAACCTCATCATTATTTTGCCTTAAACTTTTCCAAATCAATCCTACTCAACGAGTGTCTTAAATCTCACTTCACTTAGGTAGGTCAAGATACTTCTCCAAAAACTTACACAATAAAAGTATGATCAGGTTTCCCATTTGATCACTACATCTCTTTCCAATATTCCTCGTGACCATTTACGGTCTTTTACATTCCTACTAATTCTCCTAACAAAATGGCAAAATTGATCAGCTCAAATACGTTTTGAGCTTACAGAACATACTAACTACATCGCACGACAATCCGAATAAGGAAATAGGTGTTCGCTCCATCACAAGCGACCAATCGCATCGTACTCACACACGGGAAAAACTGCGCTCTCAAGCTAACACGAAATAATACAAAATACTGCTATCCATAAATATCGAACAAAATTTCCTTCAATAGTACGATACGGTGTCAATACAAATCACCTAACGACTAGTAAGGGTTTGTCAAAACTACCAATACAAAAAGAAACCTTTTTGGTCATAACGCTGACACTAACCGATGCTACCCGGTTTAGTGATATACACAAATAAACTAATCCACGCCTTATATACCCTACGCATCTCCTTTGGGCTCCTGCCTTCTCATCATACTGTCAACAATCTCAGCCAACTCCAATCGTGCACATCTCTCCTCTACGAGCTGTAATTGCAACTCTCGGCTCTCTCCCTGCATATCAGTGATGGCATGCCACAAAGCTGCTCTCTGTGCATCCGTCTGACCAGCCCATGACTCTAGGGCTAACACTAGTCTCCATAATGCTCCAAAAGTCACTACAACCCTCTCATGCTCATGCTCTAGACTTCTAAACCGATATCTCTGGGAGAAAATCTCCTCCCTAACCGCCCCCGACCTAGTAAATAACTATCCTATGTCCCTATCATACCTCTCAAACAAAGCAGGAGATAGCTCCTCCAATCATACTGCATGATCATGAATCAATCCCTCATGCATCTTAACTTGAGCTCCCAGCTCAGTCAAAAAAATCCAGTCATGTCTCAGCCGTTGCGGGTAATGCTACAGGTGATGGTTATGGTCAGTGGTACATGGGTCGATGAAATAGGTGAGGAACAATAGAACCGGTAATGGATAAATGAAGTGAAGACAGATGACCACTCGTGGTGAGGGTTGTGTTCTGAGCAGGTGGTTGCTTGTGGTGCGGTAAGGCAGGAAACATCCATTGTAAAAATACGTTCCTCATAGGCTGTACACGTGCGTGTGTGTGGGATTTGTTAGATGCCGACACCTCTCTGGTCTCTAGGCTCGAAGTGGAGATCTAGAACCATGTCACCTACCTTAAACCGTACTGTTTCACGTTGATTCTCATTAACTGTAACTTCGGCGCTCAACGCCCCATACCTAAGTCCTAAAGGACGCGCTCCGGCGTGTCCCCATAATTGGGAACTGCCAGCTGCTGACCCTCCGGTACAGCTCCTCCTTCTCCCCCTATACCAAGTCTCACACTCTCTACACTATGGACCTCATCATCTAAAAACCATGACTTCATCATCCTAAACTTAACGATATCATCTCCCATAAGGGGAACATCGCCCCGCCAGCAAGGAACCTTGTCCCCTGTTAGCAGGATCCTATCATCTGCAGTAGGACCCTCGTCCTCTGCGTCCTCGATCATACTGTCAGGAATCTAAATATCCTCATCTCCTCATTCTCCTCCTCATATCCTCTAACTAATCAGACGACCGATAACGCTTTCGTGAAGGAGGGTCTAGGTGGTGACAAAGATGGCGACTCTCGTAATGAGGACCTAAAACCTCTTACGGAACCGGAGAAGACTCAGCATAACTGCCACCTCAGCCATTATAATAGAGAGGCTAGTGACATCGTCTCGGTAGGACCACGCCTAAGGCCTTACGTGCGGGTCCTAGCAGAGATTCGGGAACCAAATTGGGTGTAGTTCATGGGTAAGGGCGTGATCTGGTGAAAGGTAGTTGCGTGGATTCCAGATGTCGTGAATCTGCACCAGATGTGTCAGAACCCTCTAACTCCTCAACATGACATGTGGGTGGTGTACTATTAGGGAGTGACTCAGGTGTCTTAGTCTCAACAAGGTCCTCAAAAGGCTCGGACTCAATGTTCGTCCCAACCAAATAAGCCTGCCTAATAGCCTCATAGGGATCATCCGGTAACGGTACCGGCACTCGGGAGCTCTGAGCTCTGTTAGCCTAGGTGGAAATCTCTAGGTCAATAAACACTAGGGTAGACATCCCGTGATAACATGATAAAAAGGGTATAAGTATAAAATATTATTATCCAAATTATCAGCATCATTATGCTTACATATACAAATCATTATAGCGTTTCGTAACCGTATATATACATATATATCCTTATATAT
>BQNB010021602.1:51501-64044 GCA_026074375.1 Tanacetum coccineum
AGAAATACCAAAAATAAACCCCACATCATTCTATACCATATCCGAACCATATAAAACCCCTCTCTTTGTGCTTACGCCCCATCGAATTTGTTTAGTTTCTTGTACAAGCATATGGTAATTTGAATAAATCATGTCTAGGAAATTGAGTGACTTACTTATATCATTTACTCCACTAAAATATGAGCGAGTGTGAATCAAACTTATTCTTAAAAATTCGTAAGTTGCTTAGTCGCGTTATCTTAGCTTGTGATCATTGATTTGTTTATTCTTCCACATATATAGAAACGAAGTACTTTCGCTTTGATTGCTTGAGGGCAAGCAATAGCTAAGTATGAGGGTATTTGATAACACTCTAAATATACATAAATTATCTCCCGTTAATATGTAAATTACATATATAAATATGTTAAATATCGTATGATTGGGTACTTATTTATGTAACAGTTGTTTTAGGACTAAAGATCACGAAAAGGACTAAGAACGCAAAAGATATTCGTTAAATGGACTAACGACCATTAAAAGAATGATCTATAAGTGAAAGAAGGAAGTATTAAATGATAAACGCCAAAGTGTGGCGCACATGTTCTAGAAGTACGGCATACTTTTAGACGGGGAAAGAGAAAATTGAATGCTAAAGAGAAGTACGACGCACTTCCTTATGAAGTGCGGCGAACTTTAACCTACAGTTACTCCAAATCATAATGATGAGCATTGAATTCATGGCTCTTTATCTCTTTTCTCTTCCCAACTGATACACCACCTAAGACTATAAATAAAGGACGAATTTGGGAGCTTATCATCAACACACACATCCTATTTCACAAACAACAACAAGAATCAAAGTATTCTTTCTAGGGATAAGTTTTAGAAGCATTTTAGGATTTGGAAGTAAACTCTTTCATAAGTTCTTCCAATTTTCGGGTTGTAATCAGTTGCATAAAGCACTAGTGAGGTTATTTTGAAGCTAACAACAATTGTGACAAAATCATTGTTGGTTTTCGGGTTCTATTTTGAATATAAGAAGGAAGTTCTTGAAGAATCCGTGTGAAATAACTAATTTTTGCTCTTGTATTCGATATAATCTTGTTAATCTTCTTGAATATGATGTTTACTGAAATTGACTTGCTTGTTATGTGTTTTACCTTCATGGTTATGGAGTAGTTCTATCATGTTTATTTGGGAATTATGAGGATAATATGGATTAAACTTGAATAATTAATGATTTTTGGTAAATAGTAAATATGAACTTGATGTTTACATTCTTGGATCCTTAATCATCATTTGATCACTCATTTAGCTCGGATATAGGTCGAAAGACTCTGACTTTGTGTTTGATTTTGAGGTGTTTGTCTATGACAACTCGGTATTGACTTTGTGAGGATTAGTCAATAAAATGATTATCATCCCAAGTATATAAGTGTTTAACGCTCACCCTCATGTCTAGCGAACTTGGTTGAGCAAGTTTATATTTTTTATTTCCAAACGCGAATCAATCTTAAAGCGTTTTTTATAATAAAGATTAAAGGCTGAAAGGATTCTTCATTATGCTAAATAGATAATCTTTTAAGTAAACTACCCGTTTATTCATCCGATTATACTTAAATTCATGGACTCGTTATTATTCCAAGTTTATCCTTCATTAATATTGTCTCCCAAATAAACATCTCTTTTATAATCTTGAAATCCGTGTTACCATTTATCTTTAGATTAGTGACAAATCTTTAAGATACCCTTTGCAAAACTAATAAACTTTTTCATAAACACCAATCCCTTGGAACCACCTGATCTTACCCTAAATCTATACTATAAACGGGGGTTATACTTTACCTATGTTTTAGTTGGAAATCGGTTAAAAATAGTATTATAAATTTAAAGCTTTATTAACACATCATGGCCTGTGTGTGCCTAACTTCAGTCTGTGTCTAGTACCGTTGTACCATGTCTGTTTAGAAGCTTTTTAGCAGGATCAATGAAAGGTTTGTTCTATGTATGAGGTGGTAGTTTTTATAATATGGTCTTTAATTAATATTTGTGTTAATGATTATTTACCCGTGCTAATTTGTCCCGGCGAAACCAAACATAGGTGTGAGTAGCTGAACAAAACTGTTGCCAATACATTGTAGTGGTTGTAATAGTCATTAACATACGTAGTTTAATGTCTTACAAAAAATTATGGCCTGGGCTAACTGTAAACATAATCGCTAAACATCTATGACAGTGGTACACACTATTAGTTGATTAACGCACGAGGTGTACATATTTAGTAGATAACCTAATTCATACTTAATATTTGATACAAAAAAGATGCAGCGTTTAGGTTTGCATCACACTGTTTTTTAGACAACCTAATTCAACGGTTTCCTAGTCATTTTTTGGTAAAGCTTCTGAATGCAGATTCCCATTAGTCTTTCTTCGTCTTACTATGTTCTGGTGTATCTTTTGGGAACAACGATCTTTTTACCGCCTTGTTGGTAGTTTCATTTGCACCTCCTTCGTTGCCAAAGTCTAGCGTGTCTGTGGATCCCGGTGCTGTTGCCATCTTGGTTCTTCTAATTTCAGGTTCTTGCTTGTAAAAGTCAATTTTCTTAGTAGATTGTGGGGTTGCAGTGGTTGCAGACCCTGTGCAGTTGTAATGGCAAAAGGATATCAGTTAAGACGTGGCTAATTTTCTTCCATGTTGGTGTATGATAACGCCTAAATTATACATGTTTTCGGCGACGTTATTTATATATATTTGATCATTTCTCGTGAACTTTCGGTACTTAATCAAGTATATTTGCTATTATAGGTTCATGATATGTGTCATGGAATAAAACAGAAGAATACACGAAGAACTGAAGCTTAAATGAAGAAGTAACTCAACTTAATGATCTCCCGACACCTGTTCATTGTTTTGGCCATAACTCGGTCATACGAACTCCGTTTTAGTTGGTTCAAGCGGCCACGCGAAGAGAATTCAATTATCTACAACCTTGGAAAAGGCCAAGTTTTGAAAGTGGGAAAAGTGCGGCGGCTATACCCAAAGTGCGGCACACTTTTTAGTCTGTGAAAAAATTAATGGCAATTAAATGCTAAGTGCATTAACACGATGTGCGATGCATAAATAAGTTTGTGCGGCGCACTTTTGCCCCCGAAAATCCTATAAATACCCTTCTTGGCTCCTTCATTTCATACACTCTCACACACAAACCTCCAACTCATGTGTACTACTTAGGATAGGTGTTTTTGGTGATAAAGGCTTGAAAAACCTTTGATCCAAACCACCATTGATAACACCATCATCACCACCATTAGAATCAAAGTTAGAGGTGTTCTTGAAGGAATTTGGATGGTTTTGCTTGATGTTCATCAACAAACCCATATTTTGATCCATAAAAGAAGCGTAATTAAAGTGTTATTTTGAATCTATAAGCAATTGTGACAGAATTGTTCATAGTTTCTGGGTTTTGCATTGAATATAATAAAGTGTTCTTGGGAAATTCTTGTGAAATCACCATCATTTGCTCTTGGAATTTGGTATAATCTTGTTTATCCTTTGAATATGATTATTATTGAATTGTTTGAGTTCATAATGTGTTTTATTACTTCTTTGATTATAGAGTAGTAATCTTTTGTTTGTTTGGGCATTTTGTGATCTTGGATATGAAGCGTTTGGATATGTGTTTATTGAATTGGTAAAACATATTTTATATAAGAATATAGGCCGAAAGGAATCTTTATATATGTGTTCTATCATTCCACTTAATATATTGGTTATAATAACTTATAAAGGCCGAAAGGATTTGTTGTTATTAACTAGTATATTCACTTGTTACATTTAAAGGCCGAAAGGATCTGTGACTTGTGAAATCTTTATTCTCTAAACTTGTAAACACTATCCTAAACACTTCATTGTCTTAGTGATCATTGCCTAAACAAACATACTTTATTTCCTTTCTTGAATCATCTCTTCATTGCTTTATTTGCATTATTCGATATATGCTCGTCTTGGTTAATTTGATACATGACAATCATCTTAGCCTTAGCACCTTAATTATAAAATGTGAAAACTTTAATTCCTATGGAACGACCTGGACTTACCTAAAGCTATAATATACACGAACGAGTATACTTCTCGAGTGTTTTGTTTTTAGTAAAAATTGGTATTTCTAGTATTATAAATTTAAAGCTTGCAAAACACACATCAGTACACCTATTTTAGCCTTACCTGATGGCAGCGAAGATTTTGTTGTATATTGTGATGCTTCACATCAAGGTTTGGGAGCAGTTTTGATGCAGAGACAGAAGGTGATAGCATACGTCTCTCGTCAACTTAAAACTCACGAGAAAAACTACACCACTCACGACTTTGAGTTAGGATTAGTTGTTTTTGCTCTCAAAATCTAGAGACATTATATCTACGGCACGAAGTGTACAGTGTACACAGATCACAAAAGCTTACAACATATTCTAGACCAGAAGGAGATGAACATAAGACAGCGTCGCTGGATAGAATTACTCAGTGATTACGATTGCGAAATTCATTATCACCCAGGTAAAGCAAATGTTGTAGCAAATGCTCTCAGTAGAAAGGAGTGACTTAAACCTCTAAGAGTTAGATCTTTGGGAATGATGATCATTTAACAACTCCCCTCACAAATCCTTGAGGCGCAAACTAAAGCGGTCAAGGAAAAAAATGTCAAGAACGAGAACCTGTATGGCATGATCGAGAAGAAATTTTAGAAAAGACTAGATGGAACCCTATGCTTCGAAGGCAGAAGTTGGATACCACTTTATGGAGGTGTATGGGATTTAATTATGCATGAATCACATAAGTCAAAGTACTCCATCCACTCGGGATCCGACAAAATGTATCATGACCTCAAAGAGCTATATTGGTGGCCTAACATGAAAGCAGATATTGCTACCTACATCTGTTAGGAATACAAAATTCCTAGGAAAGTGTTGGTCGCTTCTATAGATAACAGTCGTTAGCTCGTTAAGTAATTTTTGGAAACTTACATAGTTAGTTAGCAAAGGCCCATGGATTAATCCATGTAAGCCTAAGCCCATGTGCCATTTTTAAGTATAAATACACCTCTCCATGCCTTGGAAAGGTGGTTGGTTGGTTGGTTGTATTTTCACATAGTAATGCATTTCATGTTCTTTTCTTTCTCTCTCTAAAATACTTCCTTCCTTCCCACTTTCTCTCTCTCGTTCTTGTTGTTAAAGATTACTAATATTCTACAATTGGTATCAAGAGCCATGGAGTGGTGTGTTTAGTTTTTGTGTTTATTTTTTTTGGTTCGTGTTATTGCAAAAAATTGTCTTTTTATTTATTTTTTTCTTGTTGATTCGAAGCTATTTGGGTACACTAAAAGATCATTTACCTTGGTAAATTTGATCTAGTATCTTTAGGATATAGGTGTACAAGCTTTAAATTAAGAAAAATTTCATTTTTGGTCATCATTTGTGTTCAAAACCTTTACAAAGAACAAAATGTTGATTTAAAAGTTTTTGGCTTAAAAACCTTAAAGTTTCTATTTTTCTTGTTCCAATAGGGTTAGTAACACTAGTTGTACAAGAATTTTTGCAAAACAACCATCAAAAAGATGTCTTTTTGTGTTTTAAAATTTAAGACTCGTTAAATAAAGAAAAGCGCTTATTGGAAGGCAACCCAATCCATTTAATTTCCTGTATTTTAGGAGTGTCTTGTGTCTTGTTAGAGTCATATGTTTGTGCTAATTAATTTTTGTGGTATATGCAGTATTTTTCCAGGAAATCACTAATAGAATTGCGTGCAGAAAATTTTCCAAGAAAACGAATAGAGAATTTTCACAGTCTCTGGAGACGGTGTCAGGATTTATCCTAACGGCGTCGCGTCTCCAGATTTTGTAAAATTTGAATTTTTATTATTTTTGAAAAATTAATTTTGTATAATTTTCATAAAACTCACGATTACCTTAGCACATTCATCCTATCTTTATTGCTTTTTTTTGTAAAGGGTTTCCCCGGTAAATGTATTACACCAAAAAGCGTTGAAGTACAAAAGGTGTAGGTGAAGTCTTACTCCCCAGCCCGTTACAAGAGCAACAACATGAGATTGACAAAACCAAAACTCATGAACAAGCTTCAGAAAGCTACTAACCAAAACACTAAAACAAGAATGACATAACCATTCTTATTACTACCAAAGAAAGAAGCAAAAACAACTTTCTTAACAAAGCCATCAAGATGGCAACCAAGCTCCTGAAACGACATCTAATCAAGAATACTTTCAGCAGCATCTTCCATATAGCCATCACAGCTAACTTTCATAGCCTTCACGGCTAACTTCCATAGCCTTAACGCCTAACTTCCAGTAGGTCTATGCATTCTGAAATGTAAATGCATTGAAATATACAATAATGGCACAGACTAGCATTGCATCCAAGATCTTGACGACATATTCATGTACCATGCCATACAGGCAGAAACATCAAACCCATACACGAATTCAACGGGTATATTCATGTCACAAAATCAATAACCAAACCCTATTCATAAGGGTTGCGAGCCACGACCATCTTACAAACAAGCAACTTCCTATCAAAAGATCAATGTAGACATATGACCCATGGCAAAAACCACACCACAACCACACTTCCATCTTTATAATCCATGAATACACAAGGTTTCGGTAGACCAGTAAAGATGAAAAGCCACTAACTTGTCAATGAATAATCATCAACGGCTAAACAACAACCATAAAAATGAACCCTAATAAGTGTAAAGAGTCATTAACCTTCACATCGATACCTTAATCTTGTAAACCGTAACCGAATAAAACAACAACACTCGATAAAAATAGATACAAGATAAAAAGATCCATATATGCTAACAAAGGACAAGGATAAGCGAACTTCACCCAATGAATGAGTACTGAATCAACCTGCACCCATCTACAAAAAACCGAATTACCCCGAAAAAAAAAAGCCCAAAACAACAAAACCCACTCAGGCGACGAACCATACCATACAACATGATACACAAGATTCAGACCATGTGCAATTAAACACCAGAGATCGAAAAGATCTCTTCCAATCAACCAAACCCTAATAAGGAAACGAAACCCTAAAAACTAGAAAATCCCGCAACCAAACAAACGAATGTTAACACCTCATAATCAGCGATTAATCAGTAATAAACAAACATTGCAGGGCTAATGAATCTGCTAGCCTTAAAGATCGAACATCCCAAAAAAGACAGACGGCCAAAACCCTAAAAAATAAGGTTCAGATCATAATAAAACAACATCAAAGATGCATTTTCATGATCCAGCCAATCAAGCACAAAACAAAGGGTGTCTATTGACAAATCATATCAACCATAGTCCCACCAAAACACCAAGGAAAACTTAATCATACTTGCTGAAACCCTAAAGACGGTCAAGGATGGTCGGCTAAAATGGATGAACAAGACGAATAAGTTATTAAGATTGAAAAACGGTTAGTTTTAGGTGGCGGCCAAATTTTATCATTCCGCCAAATCATTACATTGTATATTATCATTTCGCCAAATTTTATGCTAGGTATAGTTGTTTCTTGTCTTTGATTTGCAGGTTACATTTGATGAGGAAAAGCCCGGGAGTTCTTAGGAGTTTCATGTGGACGATTCTTGGATGACGATTTAGCCAGCTTATCATTTGTTTCTTCTCCATTATTGACCAAAACCAGAGGAGTACTAGTTTCTTTTACCTTTTCTCTTTCCCTTTATTCGTTTTACGGGTACTTTTAAGAACATTGAGGACAATGTTCAATTTAAGTATAGGGGAAATAAGTCTTAGAAACTATTCCTTCAATTGCATTTGCTTTGTCCTTAAAACGATGTGTAATATACTGAAACATAGCGTAGAAGGTAATTTTGACCCAAATTTAAAATTTTTATGGCACATACCGATGAAACTGAGTATTATTAGTGTCTCATGGATAGGAATTATATGACTAGCACAAAAAACCCTACCACTCTAAAAAATTCCACCCCAAAAATGTGAGGTTCACCCCTAGATCTTTAGGAATTCAAGCACCCATCTTTGGTGCTTAAGATAGTTTTACCTTTAGCTTGCTCGAGTTAAGGATGAGCCCAATTCACATGTGTCCACGTTCATGATTTGATCGTTTCCATAATGTTGGTTTTTGTCGCTTTTTCTGGAGCATTAGTATCGGTTAAAACTATATGAGAGTGTACCGGTAGTATATTAAATTTTAGAACTTGCTTTTGTGATGCATCCCGAGACTGCTTAGTAAGATCGCATTCGTGTGATTAGGATTTGCTAAATGATAAGAGGCACTAGGATAAACCCTGTTTTAAACCTGTATTTGTTATTATGGTCACCTCGATCAAAAACTATTCCACAACCCTTGCTCCGCACTCATTTTTGAGTTCAAGATACCTTAGTACAAAACCCTCTAGCCTATCCTTTTTGCGGTTCTCGTAATTTTCTGGTGGATTCCAAATTATTAATGAAGAGCATTGTTTACACAATTACACCCTTACCAAAATGTTACACCTAAATCGCCTTAGCCATCCTTGTATGTACTCGCTTTTAGTACATTATTATAAAACCCAGTTAATTAATTGCTTGAGTATGTGGCTGCTAAGTCGAGTCTTTTATTAGTGTATATAGTTTTGGGATGGTTAGGAGTCATAGTAGTTTTTATTTAATGGAGAAATAGGGAAGAAGTCAAATTATTACCCCCATACGTGCTTAACATACTCAATGTTATTTTAATCCTTTCAGTTTGGGTCAAAATTAGTTATGTTTATAGTCAAAACACAAATTGGGTTACGTGTTGGGAATTAAAAGTCTTCTTGATGTGTTTGAATATTGTTGCTCATGTTTGAGTTAATGCTGCTCAGCAGGATTTATTGCAGACTCATGAACTTCAAAGAAAATATGCTTAAGTGTTTATTACTGCTAGTACACAGTTTAACAACTCGCTAGTGAATATTAGTACGCTAGTTGACAATAATTCTAAGTTTTACTACTGCTTAGTACAAAGTTACTACTGCTGAGTTAATATTAGACTACGCTCAATTAAATTGCTCAAAGATAAGTAAATGCGTGCTGAGGTAATAAGTTTAGAACTGTTTGTTGTTTAGTATTACTGCTTATGATGAAATGTATTAAATTATTTGTTTTATTATAGAAAAGATTATGTATACTTAGGAAAGTATTCGTAATCCGACCAGGCTCCTTGGGGTAAAAAAGAAGTTTCGAGGGCCTAGAAGTAATGATATTATTTTTTATCAATCTTTTGAAGTTTTTAGACGTATAATTCAAACTTCAAGTCTTTGTAACCCTAATACTTTGTAAGTATTCTTATATTTATCATTAATAAGTATTGGTGCTTATTTGTTGAATTGTATGTTTATTGAATACAGTTTCATTATAATTCTTTCTTATATTAAAGATTATATTCCGCATAACTTACTACATTCAAACACAGTTTCAACTATAGTTGTGTAAGATTATCAATATAACTAAACCTTAAACAAACTTATAGAATTTGATCTATTAAGTGGGATTAACAAGTGGTATCGAGAGCTTGTTGAGAAGCAGAGAATAAGAATAACTGTTTTAGCTAAAAGATATGGACCAAGATTCCTGACACAACATGGGTGCCTACATCTAAAGTATCCTATGCCAAACCGGTGAAGTATAGAGATTATTGAGATGCGATTGAAATAATATACCATATGATAGACTATGCACTGGGAAAGTTATAGATAGGTGCAACCTTACCAAAACAAAAATTATGGAAGGAGTGTAAGGACAGAGATACCTATTACCAACTGCTAAAGAAAAGGCTTAGAGGAGATAAATGTTGAAAGCTAGAATACTTTAATGATGGCATTCTTAATGTACATCAGTTAAAGTTAACTCTATAAAAGGATGCTCAAAAAGTTGTTGGGGAAAAGCTGTTAAAAAGAGAATTTGGTGGGAAATGTAGCTACAAGAAAGAACTCAAGGAATCTCTAAAGCAGCATAATGAAAAACAATCACTGCTTCCAAGCTTACGAGAAGCTTGATCAAACTTTGATTGACTTCAAAAATCTTTGAGAGTAGTTGAGCTTTGGGTGAAAAGCTTCACAAGAAGATGTTAATCAAAGTTATTAATAAGTTTGTCACCTGATGGAACACACATGCTGTTGTTAGAGGAATAAAGCTATTTAATACAATGAGCTATATGATTGATCTTACACAACCTCAAAGGTGTATATCCAAAAGTTAAAGTGGATGTCTATCTCAAAGTTCAAGCCAACAAAACATGGCTTTGTGGATCCTCGTTTCAAATAACAACACTATAGAACTAATTGAGCAGTTAATATTGCTCAGCAATTAATACTGCTAATAGAAGTTCTACTAGCAAGCACTCAAGTTAAGTGATCTTAACTCTATAAATAATGATAACTTAAGTGCTGCTGTAATTTGATTGCCAATTTTATTTCTAGTCCAACCAAATAGTCCCAACTTGTACATGAGGAACTTATAACAAATCCATCCCGTATGACATGAAGAGATAGATTTTAAGAAGGCAAATTGCCAAGTTTTACAATTGAAGCAAGAAAGTTTTTTGAAGAATACCAGAATTAAGCTTACTTTAATGGCAATGAGACTATTGGGTTTTGATAAGTCCAAAGTGGAGTGCTACAAGCTACCGATAATAGGGGATAATGCTAGAGAGTGTAGAGCTCTAAGAAAATCAATACAACAAGAACAAGGAAAGTCTCATAAGGAGTTGTGCCTGTAGAAACAATCTACTTCCACATACTTTGGTGTCATGTGATGGTCTTGGTGGATATGACGTTAGTGATCATGTCAAAAGAGGGCCTAATAATGCACTCAAGACTTTCTCGATCTTCAAGTCTTAACTCAAAGGTAATCTAAAGATTCTATTTGTTCAAAAACTTGTCTGGAAACTGTTGAACTTCTTAAATCTCAAAATGATCAACTATTAAAAGATTTAAAAAAAAAATATGAGTTAATGGTTCAAGGTTTTAAAAACAGGTTAAGAAGTGTGGAAGAAAAACTTGAAGTTAAATAATCAAATAGTCTATTTATTGTACACGATATTAAGGGCTTAAAATATGAAAACCATATAGGAAACATACTATTAAAGAGCATAGAAAGAAGAATTGAAATAGTTCAAAAAGAAAAAGATGGCATTCAACTATTAGATAAATTTGAACATGCATCTAAAAGTTTAAACAAGCTCATAGAGTGTCAGATAGTTTGACATTACATAAAGTTTTAGGCTATGAAAATATATAATGCAGTTCCACCTCCCAACCTGACTGTCCTTTACTAGGTTTAGATGAGTTTGTACTGAGCCTGTATTTTGATAACTGTAAGCTTATGTTCTAATGAAGAATATCCATAAGGTAGTTAGGAAATTAGATGATGCGCCAAGTATTGAAGAATGGGCGTTAGCTGATGAAAAATGATGTGTCTCAGCCTAGAAACTGAAAGAAAATGTTTAGGCCAGAATTGTTACAGAAAGAGTTTTCAAATTCTAAACAACAAGAAAAAACTGCTAGAAAACTGTTAAACAATTGACAATTAAGGCAAAACACTCACATCCAAGAAGGCAAACAAGAAATTGTAACAAAATGATGACTCAAAACTAGATACAATTTTGAGATGTTTAATAAGGCCTGTTATGTGTGTGGAAGCTTTGACATTTTTAGGGTTGATTTGCAATAACCATCAAAAATAGTTTCAAAATCAAAGGATGGTAAAACCTGTTTAGAATAATGCTCAAAGGGTGAATCATCAAAACTATTCTAAAAAGACTCACCCTTGTGCTAAAAAGAACTTGGTTCCAAGAGCAGTACTAATGAAGTCTGGTTTAGTATCAATTAATACTGCTAGACAAAATATTTCAAAAACAGCAGTATTGGTTAATACTGCTAGACAAGTTAATGTTGCTCACTCAAAAACAACAGTGAATGCTGCTAGACCAATGTCATATCTTTCTAAAATAGCACATTCAACTGTTAAGAGGCCCATTCATAAGAACACAACATTTAAAAACAATAATATTAATCAAAGGGTTAATACTGTTAGGGGTAAAAAATTTAATACTGCTAGGCCAAAAGCAGTAGTTAATGCTGTTAAGGGAAATAATTTTAATGTTGTTAAGGCCTCAGCTTGTTGGGTTTAGAAACCAAAGCATAAAGTTTTAGACCATGTTTCTAAACACAACAGTGCATCAATCACCCTAAAAAAGTTTGATTATATTGATGCACAAGGCAGATCCAAGTCAGTGATGGCTTGGGTCCCCAAAAGAAACTGATTTTCTTATCTAATGTGCAGGGCAATCCACAAATGGATTTACAAGATCAAGGAGTGATTAATAGTGGATGCTCAAGGCACATGACAGAGAACATTTCCTATCTTGCAGACTATGAAGAGATAGATGGAGGATATGTTGCTTTTAGATGGAACCCCAAAGGAGGGAAAATCACAAGAAAATGTACCATTAAAACTGGTAATCTAGATTTTAAAAATATGTATTTTGT
>BQNB010021603.1:0-64044 GCA_026074375.1 Tanacetum coccineum
CAGTATTTATGCATCCCATCCTTTTACTTTTTTTACAATAGGAACTGGTTATCACAAAACCGGTTTCCTTTAGGAGGTGTTTATGGCCTTTTGTGTAGTAGTGCTTTTGAAATTCAAATCTGTCCTAGGGGAGTCAAACGTGCGACTCACGGATCCCCCATCCCCTGGATCCGTCCAGTGCTTTTGGTGGATCCGTGGGTGGAGCTGGGACAATATTTGTCATTTTGTGATTAACCCCAAATCTATACAAAATATTGTTTTGTACTTATTAAAACTAGTTTAATAGATTCTTCTAGAAGAAAATATTTCTTATCACCAATAAGGAAAGATTTTCTAGATTTGGGAAGATTTGGAAAGATTTAGAAAGATTGTTTCCACTTATGGTTAATCTTATTTTGTCTTACATGATTAATATAACTAGCTTATAATTAATCATGTGTTAGCTTAAATCATTTGATTAGAAAAGATTTATGCAAATGATAATATTTTTCTTTGATCATTAACTATGTTTAATAATGCCATATTCATACCTTAAGTGATTTGTCGGCGTCAAGTAAACTTTCGACTAAATAACTTGTTTACGTAAACTTTTACGTAGTATGACATTATATTTGTTATTATCAAAACATGAAGATCATTAAATATAAATATCGTTTTTGCGCGAATATTTGTATTAACAAAATGTACAAAAACATGAGAAGACGTACAAATATCTATGAAAACGTATAAAAACGGATAAAAATGAACAAAAACAAATGAAATGGAAAAAAACATACAAAAACGTGTGAAAACATAAAAAATATATAGATATCATATTTTTCTAATAAAGTGATCTTATAAAAAATGATGATAATAATAATATTATTATTATTATTATTATTATTATTAAAATAATAATAATGATAATAATAATAATAATAACTTGGGGCACCAAGGAATCGAGCTATAGATTACGTTGTACAAATCAATGTTAGTAGACATGGAAAAATATATATGAACAATCACAAATGCACACATATAACTAATGAACATTTTAATCATTACAACAAAAGAAAAATAATGCTTATTATTATAAGGATGTTAAACATAAACTTGGCATTAAGCATTACATGATAAACAAAAAAATAAAGAAAATAATTAAAAAGTCCTAAATTTAGGGATTATCATTTTCCATCAATCCGGGGGGGTGAAGGTGAGATTTGCAACAGGTTAATGCAGAAAGTAGGTTGGGTGTGGAAAGGACGAGGTGGTGTCGAATTGTATGAGAACTTGTAGTTGACACGGTTTCGGAGCATTAGGATTTTCATGCCTTGTGTGCTACAACATTGACAAACATGTTGTGGAGGTGTAGATGTTTTTTGGATGAAACAAAATCCAAAATGTTAGGATGATTGGGAAAATCTTGATTTCCAAAATTTGGTGGTGGATGGTGGATGTTTTCTAGTGGAGGTGTATTGTTTTGGAGGTTAGGTGTGTTGTTGTTAATGTTAACCTAATAAAGGGTGGGTTGAGTGAATGGCTCAATCTAGGTGGCGGTTTGGAAAACCAGGATGTGGTCTGATTTTTTTTGGAGACATGTGGTGGTGAGATTGGATTAGAGGGGCCCAGTGGCCTATCTATCCATAGTTTGAGCATAGGGGTCATTTGGTGATATTTGAGGTGGAGGAAGTTCTTGAGGTTCAAGTTTTATCGGAATGACAAAACGAAGTTTTGGTGGAGGTGCAACGTGAGTTGGTGTCGGAGACTCACTTGGTGATGATGAAGAGGTGTAGTGTGTGCTCTTGCTAGAGATGGATTTCGATGGAGCTTGTGGTGGTGAAAGGGATTTCTTTCTAGGAGGTGGTGAAGGTGTTCTCTCATTTGGTTGTTCCTCACTTGAGGATGTGAGATTAACATAGTTTGGATACTTGACACTCATTCTTGCGGTTTTTCTTTTGAAGTTTGGTGAGTTTGTTTTGGATGAACTAGTCATGGTTGTGAACTAGCAAGGTTGTAAGCAAGAAGTGTAAGCAAAATGTGAGGAAGATGGTGTTTGAGGATGATGATTATAAAGGAAAAGTGGTGATATGAATTGTATAATGGTTCTTGGATTATATGGAGAACATGTTATACCCTAAGGTTTAAGATCCCACATAGTATCATATAGCATGGTTATAATATAAAGTAGAAAAAGTTAAAAATCAAGAAAATTCAAATTTTGACGCCTGGCCTGGTGAGCCACGGATCCACCAAAATAAGGTACGGATCTACCATATGGTGGATCCGTAGGTCGCAAGTTTTCATAAAAATGACCAGAACATGTATTTATGCCCCAAACATAAAATAAACCATCATGCAAGCATCATTATCATCAACTAATAACACAAAACATATGATAATAATATCCATAAAGCATAGCATTTCAAATTGACTAGTTCATATTCAAGCATGCAGATTATCATAAACAAGTTAATAATTCAAAGACATGATAATTAAACATTCAAGTTGTTTTTCAAACAAGCCTTCCTTCCTTAACAACGGGATACATCTAATAAATTTTTCAAAACTAAAACTTTTATCAAGAAGCTAAATGTTAATATCATGGCTTGTAATTATCTTACAACGGATGCCTTTTATATGAATTTGTATTGCCATTTGGCATCCCCCGCTCGACCCTAAGTTTGTTTTATTAAGAGATGAGACTATATTGGGCGCACTGTCCTAACTAAGACTTTTCTGTAAACAAAAGTGCTTGCCGGGAGACAACCCGAAATGTATTTTCAAATTTTCTTATCAAGTCTGTCTTCCCAGACTGTCTATACGGCGTATCCAAACCCCATGGATACGGCGTATTGACTATCTGGACGTTATCTAGTCTTTATTTTCAACACAATCTATATGACGTATTCATTAAATAAATACAACGCATAAAGTTTCTATACTGGTTTCCTAGGAACGGATACAGTAATAGCGACTTCCTTTAAAGTTTTACAGTATTAGTAATTTTCTAACAAACAAATCACAGGATAGAGTTGAACTCTGTTGTCTTATGCTTAATACATGACCTTTCTGAACGAAAACGACTAATTGGTGGTGTATTTTTAAATCTAGAAACTCTTGAAGTGTTGGAGTTTTAAAATTCAAGACGGCTGTTCTAACACACTTTTTTGGCTCATAACACTCAAAATGGAGAATCATCGGAGCAAATATCATTGGGATTTTTTCGTTCTATTCTCATTTCCCCTTTTTATTTATTGTTTTTATCTATACAATCGAGGGCCGTTGTATAATTAAGTGGGGGATGGAGAATTAGATTGTATGTCTTCATTTTTACAAAAACATGCCAAAGTGCTTAAATAAACGGCCAAAGTTAAGTTTATTAGCATGACTTTTGTAAAATATCACTAGTACATTTTTTAGCGCCACTATTAACCTTGATACTTATTGTAAGAATTAAGCTTATTCCGTTTTCAACTATCTACAAAATTCCTAAATATATGTTTGTGACGGTGATGTAGTGGGACTTTTGGAACATTGGCTTGGTATATCACTAGTGACCGCAATGATTAGTTCTTTGATTTAGTGGAGGAACATGTTCTAACTGTTAAATTTCTAGGATTACAAATAGCTACCTGTAATAAAATTTACTAACTACACTGGTTAGTTAATCCGTATAACCCTATATTATCTTATTTTTAGCGTAAATCCATAGAACAACCTGTTGAGCATTACTTTCTTATTTTACACATATTATATGTTCGTTAAACCTTTACGCCTTAGCTACCATGTAGATTAAGCCTATTTTACATCAATGTTGCTAGTGCTTCGTATAAAGTCTTGTATATTCCTATGTCAAAAGTGAAATTTTCTATCTTGTAATGGTCTTGGAAATTGCCACAATTGCAATGGGAAATTATGTAGCTTCATAAGTTTCGCTATTTTTCGCAATTATGGTCAGGTCAGAAGAAATGTGTTACAATGGAAAAAATTATACGGACGAATTCATGATAGTGAAGAGGTGGAATCAACCCAAAGTTTTATTGTTTCGTGTTTTTTTAAAAAGAGAGAAGGAAAAACATAGTCGGTTCAAAAGAAGTCTATACCGAAGGAATCAGTTATAAGGATCGATTATTCATTGATACTTTACAAAATCAACGATATAAAGTATAACACCCCGTATTTTAGGGTCATTTACGTCATCAATAAATTCACAAGTTACTTTTAATATTGTATGTGTTTGCTTTTAAATCGTAAACGTTAAGTTAAATCGCGTAAGCTAAAAATTATCGTTCAATGTAAACGGGCATCAAACAATTAAAGTTTTAATCAAAGCAGTATTAAATATTATTTTGAGATAATTTGGTCCTTGTTCATTTTATTTTTTTCGGTTACGTAAAACGTTTACGGTTTTCGCCGATAAATAGTTTTAGGCATTTCCCGGAACACCTAACCTTTCTACGCTTCAACAAATACCCACTTTTTATAACCAATATCTCAAAAATCACAAAATGTATTATGTATACCTCATATATGTCGTTATGGTGTTAGTATACAATGATATTAACTTTAATAAACACATCTCATATGTTTTTATGGGATGTTCTCAACTATTAGGGAAACATCTACCATTTTTTCTTACTACTTTGACCAACGACATAAGACAAAGACCTCCTTAAGACCTCAAGGTGTTTCCTTTGAACTAGTCATAAGTTTTTTATAACAAGTAACAATAGATAACAATACATTTCCATTTCCTTAGTGTGAAAGCAAAAATACTCTCCCTTTTACCCTTTTATAACCCACGGCTCATAAAAACACCTAAACAAATCTATTTAAAAATTTTCTACAAACAATTTCACAAATACATACTTCATATCTATGATGTCTTAATATGTTTTGATGGGTTGGTTAAGTTTGCATGGTGTAAGCAGTATTTACAGATTAGGGTTTTTTGGAATCTAGGGTTTAATAGGTGCTAAGCTTTGGTTTTGTATCTAGACGAGGGTTTAGATCCTATTTCTCATCATCATACATCATCATAAGGTTAACTAAGAGCCTTAACTTTTCATTTTCATGATTATATGTGTATATGATGTTTATATAGCAAAATCACCATTATGACACTTTTGAACATGTAAAAAGGATTTTTACTTGTGATTATGGATTTGTACACTTTTACATATGTTATGATGCTGGTAATATCATGTTAAAAATGGATTTATAAGTGATGTTCGTACCCTCTTGGTTTAAGTTATAAATGCTTTATAGTTTAAACTTGTAGTTAAAAGTTACTTAAGAAAAGTTTATGTTTTTCAGTGATGTTAATGACTAGTAAATCTTTGATTATTGGACTATATATGGTCAATAATGGATTAGGAACCCTAAAGTTGGAAGACATGGTGAAAATGGAGTGTTGTAATAGAATTGTAACAAAAGGGGTAAGCTTGAAAGTTACGAAAAACAAAGTTTTAACATATTTTTATCAAGAATTTCATTTGGGTCTGTTTGAATCGATATTTATTGGTACTACATTTTTATATTTTTATATAATAGTACGTCTCATGACGATTCCAAAAAGGTAAGAAACTTGAAAAACGAGTTAATAACGAAAAAGATACGATAAAAATACGATTTACGTTAATACCAGTTTTATAAAATAAACTTTATAAAAGTAAGTTATAACTCATTCGAAAACAGATATTTTAGTATTTTTCACTTATTTTACATTCTTTTAGGATTTCATATGATAAGAATGTTAATTTTTCAATTAAATCGAAAGTAGTTTGAATTCGTTAGTTTTCGGTTATTTACATTTTATAAATTAAATTTTAAAAAAGTTACTGTTCAAGACTTTAAAATTTTTTTTTGTAACCTCATAAAAATAGAAATTTTCAATTACGAGAACGTGATCGAAAGACAATTACTAAATACGGAGCTAAAACGAATAAAAAGGAAGTTTACGATAATAAGAGTTTATAAAAGTAATTTTATAAAGAGGAAAATACAATTTTGGTCACTATCTTTACGGTATAACACTTTTGTCATTTTTTTAAAAATTTGCGGGTTTAGCCAAAAACCGAGTATCCATTTCACATTTGAGCAAATTAGACAATTTCGTTAAATTTGATTTGGTTCAAATGTGAATGGATACTCGGGTTTTGGCTCAAATGTGAACAAAATTGTTAGATTTGGTCAAATGTGAAATGGATTACTTGGGTTTTGGTTAACCAGCAATTTTTTAAAAAAATGGACAAAAGAGTTATACCCAGGTAAAGATGTGGACCAAAATTTAGTTGTCTCTTGATAAACTAGAACAGTAGAAATTACTGTTTAATCAGTAGGACCCACTTTATAAAAACTGTGATAATTTTAATAATTAAGACGTGCTCGAAAGGGAATCGCTAAAATCGGGATTTAAAACGTTTAAGTTGTTGATTAGGGTTTTACGACAAATAATTTATAAAGTGATTTTTAAACGCTTGAACTGTAAAGTATATGTTCTTCGGAGGTTATAAAATATAAAATGTAATATTTTTTATTATTCATCTTTATAAGAAGACGTGGACGTAAGATAACGCGAGGATTCGGGTTTAAAACGGGAAGTTATGCTAGTTTTTCTAGACGATAATATAAACGTTTTCGCTTTATAACACGATTTATTAAATAAAAAGATATAATTACAAATAATGGTGATGAGCTATATAGGTTGTGTATGATATTAGTTATCGAAGTGCAATTGTATTTATGACGACCTATGTTTGATTGGTTGCCTATCGGATTTATCGTGATCGTTATTTCTCTTACTCGATTATATCATTCATTCACTATGTGGTGAGTTATAGCCTGTATTGACTGGTTTTTAAATTATTTTTGGGTGAAAACATGCTTTGTTTTAAAATTAGAGGCAAGAAAAATCTTGGAAAATACTTATGTTTTGGTTATTGCATACCATTGCAATACTAACTATTTTGGAGATTGTATACCATGCAATACTTATTTGTTTGAATATTGTATACCATGCTATACTTACTGTTTTGGATATTGTTATTCATGCAATTACTTAGTGTTTTTGTAGATTGTTTATACATGCAATACTTACTGTTTTGGAATATTGTATCCCATGCAATACGCACTCTAAACAATTACGGTCCTAAAAAAACTACATACATTATTACAAACTATGAATTCACCAACTTTATGTTGACTGTTTTAAGCATGTTTTTCTTAGGTTAATAAGGTACGAGGTACCAGGATACATTGGTGGTCTACATTGTGGAGTCATTTCTATAAAGATTTACGTGCATTACATTTTAGGGATAGTTGTCATGTAGAAAAATCTTCGCATTTTCAAGAATGAACAAGTTTAGCCATTGAGCTTTTGTAACAATAATTTATTAAATCCAATGTATCATTTTCAAACGACACGTTTAGTGGTCGTTCTCTCATGTCTTATGCAATGTTATTATGAAGTAACGCTCCTGGATCCTTATTCCGCTACGACCCATTTTGGGGGTGTTACAGATTGGTAATCAAAGCCAAGGTTATAGAGAACCAGGTCAAATGTTTTGTTGGACTATAATCGTTTTCAAACAATTTATTTAGAAAAAAAAGGGGGGGGGGGGGTGTATCAGGTCACCACACACTAGTTGTTGCTTTAGTTAGTTATACTAGATCATTCATAATTGATATACGTGTTCATATTTTTAATTCGTACATTATATTAGGGCCTTACATATATTTAAAGACGATTTTGAATTCTTTGACAACTCTACAACTTATTTTAATAGGGTTATTTTAATATAAATAGGGGAACTTTCTTTAGGCAAAGTGCTCGACAAGCTCGTTAGGTCCTAGAGCTACTAAACATTAATCTATCAGATATGATTTCATTCCATCATTTAATTTTTTGCAGGAGAGCTTATTCCATATTAATGATAACATCATCTCAAACACTCTATTTTTGGAGCACGACGAAGACAACTAAACTAATCTTATTACTCTTCTGATTTTGAAGATAATGCCTCCAAGGAAAGCACCCAAACCGAACCCACTACCAGCACAACAAACTAACACACTTCTGTCACTAAGGCCCAGCTTCATGCAATGATTGGCACCCAAGGCGTTACTGCCGCCTTGCAGCACGTGATGTAACAGAAGCATGAATGGCGAAGACAACATAATTAGGAACGGGTGTAGTAAGGACTGAAGCGATGCTCGTGAGTCACTTACCAAGACTTCATGAAGTTCCAACCACTATATTTCAAAGGCACCGAGGGAGTTGTCGAACTAACTCAATGGTTTGAAAGGATGTAGACTATATTCCGCATAAGCAACTGTTCCATGGAAAATTAGACCAAGTTTTCCACTTGTACTCTTCTAGCAAGTGCTCTAACGTGGTGGAATTCCTACGTTATGACTGTTTGTCATGATGTTGCGTATGCAATGACTTGGACCGATCTGAGAAAGAAGATGACTAACAAGTACTGTCCAAGGAACGAGATGAAGAAGCTTGAGGCTGAGTTATGGAATTTAAAAGTAAAAGGTACCGACGTAATAGAGTACAACTAACGTTTCCAGGAACTAGCATTGTTGTGTGTTCGAATGGTTCCTGAAGAGTCTGACAAAGTTGAAAGGTATGTCGATGGGTTTCCCGACATGATTCACAGAAGTGTTGTGTCGTCAAAACCAAAAACCATGCAGGAAGCTACTGAAATGGCAACAGAGTTGATGGACAAAAAGATCAGCACTCTTGCTGAACGTCAAGCTGAGGATAAGAGGAAACTTGACAACAACAACCAAGCACTAGCAGAGCTTACATTGCAGGGCACGGGGAGAAGAAACATTACGGCGGATCTAAGCCGTTGTGTTCTAAATGCAACTATCACCATGATGGTCCATGTGCTCCCAAATGCCACAAGTGCAACAGAGTTGGCCATCTGGCCCGTGATTGTAGGAGTTCTACAAATGCCAATACTGCTAACAACCAAAGGGGCACTGGGGCAAGTCAGAAGGCTACTTGCTATGAATGTGGGAATCAAGGGCACTACAGGAATGATTGCCCGGAGCGAAAGAACCAAAACCATGAAAACCAAACTGGAGGTACTGGAGCACGTGGAGTGGTGCATGCCTTTGGAGGAGGAGAAACCGAACAAGACCTTAACAACATTGAGGATGAGATCGACGCTTAAAAGAGAAAGTTGTCTCGCTTGCCTAGTAAACCCTAAGTTGGAACTATCTTAAACTTTATCTCCTTAGGAGTTCTTGTTGTGTTTCTCTTAAATTTCCGTTGTACGAATGATTTCAAATTATCTATCAAATCAATGTGTTGTGAAAATTTCATCAAATTTACTTTAATTCCCTAAATTAATTGGGCAACCCACTCTCTCAAATATCATGAAATCATAACGCTATTTTGACGAAAATGAGCAATGCATCGTTAGTCCTCAATTATACATGGCCTGATCAACTATGTATAATTCAGGAAAGTACCATGCCGTGCTGAGAGTAGTCACCCTAAAAACTTCCTGTCAAGAAAACGATTTCCTACTTATATCATGTACTGTGTTCGTATTCATAAAATGCGTTTACTTCTGGAAATCGAATTAGTAACCATAGCAACTAAGCAGACCTTCACTCCATCTTACTATAAAGTTGACATCATCTTATACCAAATCCTAAGCCGAAAAGCCGAGACACATCACTAGTCGCCCTAGGACAATTCGCTATCAAATTTGCTCGCCATTAGAGAATTTACTAAATCATCCGTTCAACATCGACCTGATGCCCGTAGAACTTAGAAGTTTTGACGTCATAACCATAATAGCTTATGCCGAGAAGATCATTCGTATTCCCTAGGGAAGTGAAACCTTAATTGTTCATGGTGACGGAAGCAATCAGGGAAACGAGACTCGTTTGAACATCATTTCAAGCACCAAAACTCGGAAATATTTGTTGAAAGGACATCATATCTTTCTGGCATGTTACTACAAAGGATACTGAAGACAAGTCAGGGGAGAAGCGACTTGAGAACGTACCAATCATTCAAGATTTTCTGGAAGTATTCATTGAAGAATTGCCGGGTCTTCCACAGACTCGACAAGTGGAATTCCAAATCGATTTAAGGAAAATCCAAGCTATATTACAAATAAAAAGAACACAAACCTCCCCTAAGCAAAAAATAATATATTTTCATCAAGGAGAACCAACACGAAGATAAGCAAAACGATGAGAGGGGCACATAATTGCTAGAATAAAGGCCAAATACTGAAATCCTTCTTCGTATGGGAAGTAGGCAAGATAAATGCTGAGTGCTATCGCGGTCGCCATCGCCAAGAGCATGATGATGTGCAACATTTTTGAAGATTGGATAAGAGAAAATGTAAGTGAAAGATTAAGTGTTGGATGGAAAAATAGAGGATACAAATTTAGTATTTAAAGAGAGGAAGTAGCCGTTGGGGCTACTGTTCATAGCCATTGGAGTTACTGTTCAAATAAAAAATAATAATAATTTTTTTTTACCCACACCTCTTCACAAAGACCGCACCATCGTCAAGTGTCACGTCTTAAGCCTTGATGACAAGGCTCATTTAACGGGGGGAGTCTATAACACCCCGTGTTTTAGGGTCAATTACGTCATCAATAAATTCACAAGTTACTTTTAATATTGTATGTGTTTGCTTTTAAATCGTAAACGTTAAGTTTTAAATCGCGTAGCTAAAAATTATCGTTCAAATGTACACGGGCAAACAACATTAAAACAATTACAACAAGCAAGTTATTACATATGTAAATTGAGAATAAATAATGGTCCTTGTTTCATTTTATTTTTATCGTTTACGTAAAATGGAACTTCAAAAGAATTCCTAAGAATATAAGGCTCTAAGACTCAAGACGTTACAAGAAGGATCCACAATTGAATGACCACCCCTTAGGGGGAGATTGTTAGCCGTGTTTTTATTAAAGTGATGGTCATTAAATATTCCCGAGCCATGTATAAGAAAAACTTAGTTTACGAGATTTTATCTAAGCTAACTGGGCCTAGGTGTCGGGTTTAAGTCCATTAGTAATAGGTCCGGCCCAAAGTCAAGCCCAACAACCCAAGAAGGGTTTTATCTCCATGTACTATTTAAAGCCCTCTCTAAGTGTGGAGAGGGTGTTGCTTCTCATTCTTCTTTTCTAAGTGCAAGTAACCATCTTATTTTCTTTCTTTGTCTCTCTATTTAGTTCTTTCTCTCTCTAAAAATATTTTTCTTATTTTTGTGTTCATGGTGATGAAATGATATCATCTAACATTAACCAATGGTTAGGATGAAGAATGATATAGGGTAGGAACCTTCTAACTTTTACCAAAAGTCGTAAACCAACGAGACAGCTGAGACATGCATACATGGCCGTAACGACAGAATAGACATGCACGCTCGATCACATCCTCATTCGCGTAAAACCAGCAGCTAATCATTAGGTGAAAGGGAAGTAAATTATTGTTAAATAAAAATCAATAAACAAGTAGATTAAGACTTAAGATACAAGTTGCTAGACACTTATTTCCCCCACCGTTATTATGACAAAGACACGACTATTCACAATGTCTTGATCATTGATCAAAAACAACAACCTAAATTGGCGTTCCTATAACGGTCAACTTCCCAATCTTCCTAAAACTTTACATACTTTACAAGTCAAGTGGAGATATCTTCCACTTTGTACAATACTCTACATCGTTGATTTTTAGACGTATCAACGAATAATCGATCCTTCATATAATTCCTTCGATAATGCTTTTTGCGAAACGATTATCTTCAAACTTTCCTTCTCTCTTTTTTTGTATTTTTTCTCATTTTTTGATTCTTTTTATTATATTTTTATTTTTTGCTAACTATTCTTTAAATCTCGGTGTAGTTTCGCCATCTTCACCATCATAATAATTTTGGATAATTCCTTTGGTAATTTCTTTGTTCTTCGGTTTCACCAATAATTGTGACGGTAGTAAAATCACATGAGCTTTGACTACTAATATACATTCCCATTTGCTATGTGAAAATTTCCAACCGCACCAAAGATAGAAAATGACACAAGACTTTGAAAATACAAACTTTACACTTTAAGCAACTAGCAACTGTAAATTAAACATTAATCTAACAGGGTAGGTTAAGGTGTAAGGGTGTAACGAAACAAATAGTTGGTGTAAATTCCTAAAGGATTAGCTCTACGGGTTGTTCTAGTGGATCATCACTCTAAAGATAAGAGTGGAATGGTTTAACGGGAGGTTAACTAACCAGTGTAGTTATTTAATAGGCAACATGTAAAGGCGATTTGGTTGTAATCTTAAGATTTACCAATTTAAACAAGTTACTCCAATTAAATCCATAATACTCATTATTGTGGTCTCGAATAGATATACCAAGCCAAGTTCTAAAGTCTACAACATCACCGGTACACTCATATTTTGTGGATTTTGGGTAAACATTTGGAAACGGAAAGGTTAAATCCTTACAATATCTAACAAGGGTTATTGTCTGCGGGTTATTTAACATGTAATTTCACAAAAGTATGCTTGGAAAATTTTTAAATTTGAGCATAATTTAAGCTTTTTATTGTGAAAATTTGGACAAGTGATCATTCTAATTCCACCCCCCAATTGAATTATACAACGTCCACGTTGTATATATAAAACATTAAATACGAGAATTTAAAAAGAATTAGAATGAGAAACTCCCCTGATTTTTGCTTGGTAGATTCTCCAAGTTGCGTTTATTGAGCAAGATTGTGTGTTGAACAGCCGTCTTGAAGTTTCAAGACTCCAACACTTCAGTATCTCTAGATTTGTAAATTCTCTACCAATATTCGTTGATTTTCCCTTCACGAGGTCTTGTGCAAGATATAAGAAAAACAAGTGCAATTCTATTTCCGTGTATTTGTTTAGTTAGACTCGAAATAAATACCTAAAACTGTACAGGAAGTCGATACGCCGTATCCATACCCCAGGATACGCCGTATTGATACATGTGTCGTATACGCTGTATTCGTTTAACGAATACGCCGTATAGACTGTGCTAAAAATAAAGACTGGATAATATCCAGATAGTCGATACGCCTGGGGTTTGGATACGTATTGAAGTCTGGGAAGACAGACTCAATAACAAAATTAAATAACATTCTGGGTTGTCTCTCGGCAAGCACTTTTGTTTACAGAAAAGTCTTTAAGTTAGACTTGCCCCAATTTAATCCCATCCTTATAAAACAATTTGGGGTCGAACGGGATGCCAAATGGCACATACAAATTCTTGATTAGGAAAATGAATGACATCCCTTTGTTAAGATGATTCCAAGTCATGATATTAAAATTTAATCCCTTGATAAAAGTTTCAGTTTTGAAAAATTTATTAGATGTATCATGACTTGTTTCCAAAAGCTTATTTGACCCATGTGCATAGGCACCAACATCGGTATTTATTACATCAGGTAACGGTTTGACAGATAAATCCCCCGAAGAGTGTTCAATATCGATTTTATCATCATCATTGTCCTTATCCGATTTTGAATCATTGGGATAAATTACGTTAAAAGGAAATAGATCATTAAAGTTTAAAACGTTTTGTTCCTCTTCATCACATTCAGACAATGATGTTTCATCTTTCAAATTAAATTCATCGATATGTTGAGGGTTTAAAATTGGTTCAGTTAATAAATCTGATTTAGACGTTTGAGCATTATTGTAAACAATGGCTGGAATTCTACTCTCAAATCTATGTAAAGTAGTCTAAATCATCAAAATAACTGACCTCAAGCTCAGGTGACGGAAACGAAGGCACATTGACTTTATCATTATCATTTTTTGATCCATTTTTAAATTGTCGACATAAATTATTTTATAGGAAAATGAATATTTGTCATAAATTACCGTGTAATCTTCATCGTCGAAATCATCAAACTAAATTCTAAAGTCAATTTCATCATTACAAGAACTTACCGTGGGCTCATAAGAAAGTGTTTTTTCAGATGATACCTCGTCATTAAAGGCAATAGCTGGGAATTCGGTTTCAACGGATCTGAGGTCGTGAACGTCTTCATCATACCAGATCTTTCCATACTTAGCGGTTTCCCAGTTAAACACTTTACCATGTTTTCAAGCTTTTTCTTCCTCGAGCCTGATGTATTCCTCTATAGTAATGTTGGGGTCATCCATTTTAACCTATAATAAATTCGCTAGAAAGAAAACTGTCAAATAGCTTAATACACCGTATTTAGTGAAATGAATACGCCGTATTGATGATAGAGTCGAATACGCTGTATTGGTTTAAAAAAACTTATACGCCGTATCCAATAAATTAAATACGCCGTATTGAGTATTCGACTCAAAAAGTTACAGTGAACCGTAACTATGCAGGAACACACAAACGCACAATATGCAAAATTATACAATGCAGAAAATCAAACATACAAAACAAACAAGCAAATATGCAAATTAATCTAAGCTAAACTAAAACACTAATAAAAACAAGAATTAAACAACTTCACTCCTCGGCAGCGGCGCCAAAAACTTGATGTGTCGTTGTGTAGGTGTTACTATTATATCAAGTTTTACAATTTATTTTATGCCGACTATACCTAAAACCAACACTTTAACGGGCACTGTACCCGGTCAGAAGCAGTTTCGTGGTAAGTAGGGTGTCGATCACTAAGAGCGGGAGCGTTAATCCTAATTCTATCAGTAATATTTATTTCTAAATTGACCTAAACTAATGCAAAAGGGAGTTTTTCACCTGAGAGCTGGCACGAGGTTTAGTTATCTAACCTAAGGTTTTGATGAGAAGTAAAGCAATAAACACACACAAGAAGAGAAACAAACGATAGAGAAGCAGTCGAGAACTAATGTAAGGAAAACGTATCAACCATGAATAATCCGATAAAACACAGGTTTGTTTATTTAGTGCAATGATTGTCTTATCTCGAAGGGCAAATCATTCCTACACATAGGCGGTACTTCTTCTTAAAACCTAGACACGCTAATTCTGTCACAATTAGACGCATCCGCATAAAGCTTCCTTATGTTGATTATAATCTATCTTAGGATCTAAGTAATGGTGCTCTTACTAAACCCTAGCTCATTGAGACTTTACCCACTTACTGCTTAACGGCGATTTATATACTAGTAGTCCACTGTCTGAGTCCTTACCAATGGAATAAGAACATACTTGTTGATACCAAGGTCACCTTATGGCTCAACTAAGCTCACTAATCTAAAGGAAAAAATAGGTCAATATTTGTGATCTTATGATTCTAGATATATAAATTTCAATATGGAGAGCTATCTCAGACTCTTAGCCTACGCCCAAACAACACTAAAGTTGCAGCGCATTAAATATGTAGGACTAGACCCAGTTGAATGATAGGTCGCATACTTAAGCACGTAAACAAATATAAATTGATAAACATAAACAACAATCAATGATAAATTAAGCAATCGAGATAAACAAACCAAACATTAGATCTTCATAAACATGGCTGATACCTAAAGGTATCAGCGATAGTCATTGTAAAAATACACATGGTTTGATATATGAACGATTAAAATAAAGAAACCTCAATCGAACGCGTATTCGGTTGCATGAAGATTACAAGAGTTTTCCTATGATCCTGAGGCTCTTTTTTAACCTTCTATGCTCTTTTGATCGTCTCTCGGTCGACTTGGTGGTTTAGGGATTCACTTGCATGATTAAAACTGAGTTTAAGGTCGTCTATTATAGTGTCTGGAATCGCGTTGATACGCCGTATCCATCTATGTGGGATACAACGTATTGGGGAATTCTTAAAGTAAGGACCACGTTTGATATCTTCTAGAATATTTTATTACTATATTTTGAATACGGCGTATAGGGGTTTCCTAGATACGGCGTATTGGTCTTTATGTCTTCGTGGTTTCTTGTGAAGTGTAGGCACGGATACGCCGTATCTTCTTGATGGATACGGCGTATTGGGTAAATCTAGCTTGTTCTTCTTTGCTGACCAAAGTATTGTATATGGCGTATCGTTGATGTGGATATGGCGTATTCTTCAAAGTCAGATAGTGGTCTTTTGATTCGTCATAGTCTTGGATACGTCATATAGGTTTAGAATAATACGGCGTATTGGCTGTCAGATCAGTAGACTTTCTCGAACTCTTGGTTTATGCTCTAAAATGCGTGCCTTTTAGCATAACTTCACAAAGTACTCCATAATTACTGCAAATCTCAAACATAAATGATTAAGTAACAATTCTTTGCAATAATTATACAAAATGGGTTAATTACATGGTATAAATAATGCTATAAAATAGACGTTATTTGATGTCATCATTAAATCATGGTTGTCACAGTATCCCCCATTTAGGGAAATTTCGTCCCGAAATTTAATCGATTCTACAACTACTAATTTTGCTTACCCACACAGCATAGCAACTATAAGTGAAGAGAAACATCCAACTACAAGAACCTCGCCCGTCCTTGAGGAAACTCGTCAAAAACCTTAAGTCGTGTAACCATGTGATTCATAACCTAATCCTGCAACTCATCAAACAAGAACTGTCTTGAAATTAAATTATAAGTTGTTACAAAGCTCAACATTTTTGAAGAATCAGCTCGACTTCGGGTTTATTCAAAACATAACTTTAACCAAAACACATAAGAACATTTAAGGGTGCACTATGGTCTTCCAGTAAACTTATGTACCCAACTTTTACTTGTACTTCCAATGATAACTTGCTCAATGAACAAGTGTGGATACTTAGTTTTCATGTAATCCTCAGGACTTCGCTTCGAGTTCCAACAGACTTTAACTATCAGAATCCTACTATACTTCAATCTTTTAACCTTACCATCGATAATCTCAACATGTTCTTCAACAAAACGAAGAGTTTTTTCTACCTTAATTTCTTCTAAAGGCACATGCATGTTTGCTTCCGCCACACACTTATTTAGATTTGACATATGGAATGTATCATGCACATGACTCAACTCTTGTGGGAATCTTAAACAATAGGCTACAGGACCAATCCCTTTAAGAATCTCAAAAGTTCCTACATACTTTGGTGCTAACTTTCCTTTCTTTCTAAAATGCACTACACCTTTCTAAAGTGATACTTTCAACAACACTTGGTCGCCTAGATTGAATTCTAAAGGTTTATGCCTATTATCAGCATAGCTCTTTTGATGATCTCTTGCTGCTTAAAGCCTTTCCTTAAACTGTACCACTTTATTAGTAGTTTTTTTTGTACCAATTCTGGACCAATTAATCGACTCTCTCATATTTCAGCCGATAGAATAAGTGATCTACATATCCTTCCATACAATGCCTTAAATGGAGCACATCGAATACTCAAATGATAACTATTGTTATAGGAAAGCTCAACTAAGGGAAGATGAATATCCCAACTACCTTTAAAATCAATCACACATGTTCTCAGCATGACTTCCAAATTCACTCTGTCCATCAGTTTGAGGATGATAAGTCGTACTCATATCTAGTCGTGTCCCCAATGCTTTCTGCAATGTCTGCCAAAAGTACAAAGTAAATCGTTTATCATGGTCAGAGATGATTGACACAGGCACTCCATGCCCTGCTACTATCTCATCAATGTAAAGTCTTGCTAACTCTACCTTGTAATCTTCAAGTATTGCCAAAAATTGGGCTGACTTAGTTAATCTATCGACTATTACCTAATTTGTATCATACCCACTACTTGATCTTGGTAACTTTGTAATAAAGTCCATAGTTATTCTATCTCATTTCCACTTAGGTTTCTCTGGCTATTGCAACAAACCCGAAGGTCTTTGATGTTTCAGCCTTCACCTTTGAACAAGTCAAACAATCACTAACATAGGTAGCTATATCCTTCTTCATACATGGCCACCAATACATACCTCTAAGGTCATAGTATGTCTTATCCGCTGCCGGATATACCGAGTACCTCAATGCATGTGCTTCATCCATAATTATGGTCCTTACATCTCTTATAAAAGGAATCCATATTCGATCTATAAAGTATAAACCACCATCTTTCTTCTTTTTCATTTGTTGGTCCAGGCCACGTAGCATTTCTACTAGCACATTCTCTACCTTGGACGCCTTGATTCGTCAAATAGTATACACTTATATAGCAACCCTAATACAGATTCTGACCGAATGCCCTTGACCAAGGCAAAAGGTCAAATTCCACAAAAGGATAAAATACACAAGATAGAATCAATTATAAAAAGATTCCGGAAGAGATATTCCCGGGTCGTATGTCCCAACGAGGCTGCAATTGAAAGTAATCCTGGTTTGATGAGAAATTGAATGATGGAGAATATTTAGATATGATAGAAACACTGATATAATTACAACTAAAATTAATTAAATAAAACCTAATTTAATCTACGGGAAACAGATATAGGAAATGGGGATCTTAAAAACTACGGGAAACAAAATTAGTTATAGGGAAATCCTAAAATTAAATCTATACTAAAATACGGGGAACAGAATCAGGTATCGGGAAACCTAAATACTAAAAATTAAGAAAATAAATGCTAAATTAAATTAAAAATCAAAATTAAATTCTAATTAACTTAATTTGAAAAATAAAAAAAACTAGAATAAAAACGGAGGTCGTTTGAATGCTAAACGAAAAGAAACGGTAAAACGCACCCGGTAAAACGGGTCTAAGACTGAAATTTAAGAAAAATTAAGCCTATACTAAATTTTATATTTTTCCTAGACACTAAATGACAAAAGAAAATTTTATAAAAAAGAAAAATATTTTTTTATTAATTTTTGGATTTTTTATGATTTTTCTAAGATTTAATTAATTAACAAAAATAAACTTTTTCTAAAAATTAACACTAAAATTTTTCTTTTATTTTTCAAAAATACTAGATTTAAAATGAAAATTAATGCAAAAAGAATTTTAATTTTTCAACTATTTTTCTATTTTTTATGATTTATCTAAGAAAAAGTAATCACTAAAATCTATTTAAATTTCTAGAAAATACAACTTTAATGAGAAAAATATAGAAAAATGGTTTTTAGATTCTCAAAAGGTGCAGAAAAATTATGGAACAAAAAACCCTAATTTGTATACCCTAATTGAACCCCAATTTGATTGATTAAACTAAAAACCCTAATTTTATAAACTAATTTCTAAAAATTAAACTCTATTTTAAATTTCCTAAGAACTACAGGGTAGAAAGTGTAAGAAGGGAAAGACAAGGGTAGGCGGGCGAACTATGGAAATTTTACACAATAGTAGAAACGGGTGCCCTTGAAGTTTAAGAAAAGAACAAAACAGACCCTGCGCTTTTTGCTTATTTTGCTTATTGAAAAAGTGGTTTTTAGCAAAAACTTAAAACTACAAAGTTGCTTAACAGCTTAATCCTAACAACTTTAATAAAAGCTCTTTCAGCTTTTAACCAAAGAATAAGCTAGAAAATAAGCAATTAAGTTGCTGTCACAGAAAGTGCTTGTTTGCCTACCCTTTTGGATTTTTGCTTATTTAGAGCTTAATACTTGATAAAAGCTGAAACTAAAAGATGCTTATTAATGCTTAGGATGTGTATGAAAAGGATTTACACTAAAATTTACCTAGAGTTAACAACATTAGAAAGAAAATTAAGATGGAAAAGTGCTAAGTTTTTATGAAATGTTTTTAAGCTTTTTTCAAGTAAGCTAGATAGCTTATTTCTAAACTATAAATGCTGAGATTATAGAAATAAGCTACTCTAACTATCTATAATCTACCTAGGTATAAGGATTTTGCAAAGTTTTCATAGAAATAGAAAATATCAAAGAGTAAAATGAAAAGTCTATGCTGATATGCTGTGTGCTTTGCTGATGTGTTTGGTCTTGAACCAGTGCGAGCTAAAGGATCACTTTAGAAACTCATAACTAGCTAATTACATGTTGTTCAAATGCAAACTATCACAATGTGACCTCTAAAGTGACATAAGTCTCTTAAATCTAAAAAGTACTTATTCTTCTAAACTGCCCTGGTGCTGGCAATGAGTTTTTACACTCTAACTTTTATAAAACTAACTCTAACTTCTAAAAGCTGATTGAATACTAGTTTTATAACCTACTCAACTAATTGAGAAGCTTTGACAAAGTAAGATTGACTTTAAAAGTCAAATTGAGCCTAAACCAAACACACCTTTATTTTGAATCTGATAACTCTAAATGCATTTAAATCTATTTCAAAACTTAAACTATAAAAACTTTTTATCTACACTTACTGAATTAAACCTATTTAAGCTAAGTGAGTTCTAAAAGACCTAGCTTATTAATAGGAAATAAGCTCTTACTCAACTAGCTTATACCACTTTTATGACAGAATTTAAGATCTAAAAACTAAAAATGGATGTAACTAGCACAGCTTAAAACTAAGATACTATAGGCTCATTAAGCATAAGAAGACAGGACTAATAAGAGAATTACAAAGAAATAAGCAATGTAGAAATAAGCTATGAATTAGCTAATTTTGAAAATAAGAACAAGTAACCTGAAATTGAAGAGTCTTCTTCACCTAGACATCCAAGTGAAGAGTCTAGGTGATCCTAATGGCTTCCTCAAGCCTCTAACCCTCAACAAGCTGGCTTATGCTTAATTTGAGCTTATTTCTTCTTGTTTCTTCAAAATTAAACTCAAATAGATTCAAGTAATCATGTTTAGAGGTGAATGAGGTACAATATAGTAAATGAAAGCTTAAACAACTAAATTTGACTAAAATTGAGCTTATAAGAAGCAATAAGCTCAAATGAGCTTATTTAGAGCTTATTTGCTAAATTCGGATTAGAAATGAAATCAAAGTGAACAAATAGCTTGTAAACTGAATGAGATTACTAGAATTGTAAAGTACAAGTTGAAAAGAAGAGGTTACAAGAGCTTAAAAGCTTAATTGCTTAAAATGAAAGCTTAATTGCTTAAAACGGGAAATTACAAAGTAAAAAGTTTTAAAACAAAATTCAACAACCGAAAAATGATGCTTAGGACTGCTATTTATAGAGGAGAGGTGAAGAGGAGGGAAAAGTTTCCTGAAGCTTCCTTTAAATCTCGATCGTTGATCATTTTAATTTGATTGTGGCCGTTGGATGAGATCAATGAGGTGTCCTGGCCAATGAGATGTTTACACGTGGATGTTTGGGATTGGAGCAGGTGTATGAACCGGTTTGAAGGCTTATAAAGGAGCGGGGGTGGGGTAAATTTGGAGTTGGGTTGTGTAGAAATTGGGCGGGAAAAGCTGTTAGGGCTGTTAGTCTGTTGCGATAAAAGCGGGTTGTTGTGTTTGAAAGTTTGGAGATGTGCACACTTAGTCCTTGTCTCTTGTCCCGCCCATTTAAGTGTAAAAGATAGTTTCAACATGACAGGTTTAGCCCTTGTGGTTTTCTTTCTCTCTTTACTTCTTTCTAAATCAATTTTCAACTCTTGGCAACTTTGGTCCTTGAAACTTCTATCTTCCAAATAAGCCCTTGAAACTTTGCACACTTGTCACTAATGGCCCTTTTGACTTTATTTTGACTCTTGACTTCATTGTTTCTTTCTTTGACTGTCTTTCCTGCTGTGTCAGGCTGATCCGGCTTTGATCTCTGGCTGATTTTCCACTCTTGCTCTTGACTCTTTGTCTTTTTCCCGTTTCTTGTCGGTTTTTGATCGTTTTTGCTTCTTTTTGTCTTTTCAATCCCCTTTCCTGCACAATCTGGACACTATAGCAAACATTTTCTATTTTTGGCGATTTTTTATGGCTTTTATTAGGCAAAATTCCGGGTATTTAGTGTCAATTTAGGCAAATTATCGGGAGTTTGATATTTGAGTTGCAGTTTGTTGAGGATTCATCTGTTGTTGTTTTTTGTTGCGTCACAGTGTCTGATGGCATACTCATGGTTTGATTCTTCATCACTAAGATGTTGTGAGAACTCATCATTAGCAGGTTGAGACATTTTGTATAGAGTTGTAAAAGTAAATGTTGTTTGGGATCTAGTTGTTTCTCTTTCTCATGATGTCCCTCATATAAGGCTTGATACCAACTTGTTGGTCTACTGTTTAGGATCTCGCTTGCCTTTGTAAGCGATAGACAAACTTGGATATAAATCCAAATCAATCTATTGAGAGGTACTGACTATGAACGAAAAACAAATGTTAATGCGGAATATCTATTAAACACTAAAGAGTAAAGAAGAAACGATAATACTAATTTTCTATAAAGCTCTATGCTTCTATTGATATTTCTCAAAAACGTACTTGTAACATTATGCCTTAGGGTTCCTCTTATACACAAAGGAAACCCTAATGGGCTTTACAATCGTGTGAAAGGATAATACATATCCTTTCCTAAGATATCTCCTAAGATATCTCCTAAGATATCTCTAAGATAACTATTTCTATTATGTTACTTAAATAGACTTAAACTATGAACGAATTAACTTAATGACCAGTACTAACTCTAGTACTGCTTATTTTCTACCAGCTAGTTTAACTTTAGACTGCCAGACGAGTTTAACTAAAGTCTTACCCAGTATTGAATATTACTAACAATACGCTAACTATTGTAATTACCAGTCTTAACTGTTATAATATACCGTATTAAGTCTGTTACAATCTATTTTTCCAACACCAAGCCAAATAGGATTTTGTGTAATAACTTAAAAAAAAAAAAGGTATTATTAAAAAAAGGAATCAAAAATCCCAATAGATTTTTAGCTGACGGGTTCCCATAGAGTAGCCGGTATAAATTTATTACCAACAATAAATAAACGCGCACCAAAGCCCCTGAGAAGTACCAATTGTTTTATGATTTGAAAGATTTAGGTCTGTATCTACAGGGGTGTGGATTAAAGTTTCATCAATAGATAACATAAAACCTTGAAAACCCTTAGTATAGTTTAAAAAAATCATTCTTTGACTTACGAACACCGTACGTAAAGACGAAGGATGAAGAGTCTATCATACACTTCCAGGACTTTGATACACTGCGAAACTGTAGTAATGACTTCACGGGAAGTCTATTTTATGATGTTTGCTTGACATATATGATAATAGGATTTCCATATGAAGGTTGTCCGAGTCCGTTAACTTAAGTTATGCAGGTTATATTGCATATTGAGATATTGGCAAAGTAATGTAATGTAATAAAGCAAAAAATTTCCCTGAAAAAGGTAAGTTCATATATAACTGATAGATTGTACATCATCTAACTTAATAGATGGATATTTACATTTATGAAAATTGCGGGTTGTTATATTTTGCCAAGTATACTTTCCCCTTTCTTATTAAAAACAATACCACACACCCAAATCCATTAAAAAACACAAAAACACCTAAGAAACCCTAAAAAGTTAGCCATGGTAAGGTGCGACAAGTGTGATTCAATAGGAGTGATTCGTACTTCAGGTACATAAGAGAACCCATGAAGACGCTTCTATTGTTGTTCTAAAAGGGTAAGCTATCTAGTTTATATTACATAATTTATTTTCAACATAACACAAGCTTGATATTTTCAATTTGACTTAGGGTTCAAATCACGGGTTTATTGATTGGTATGATGAAGAAATGTGTTAATGTTCTGTGGATATAATTCCTGGGCTAATGAGATCAATTAACCAGTTAGAAATGGAAGTTGCTGACAATCGTGCTAAAAAAAGGAGGATGAAGATGGTGTTATACTTAAGTTGGGCTTTTTTCTTCGTTTATTATATGCTTAACTAATGTGATGTAATAAGTAACTTTGGAAGTTAATGTAATTCCAGTAATATAACTTTTGAACCTTATCTTAGTGAAGTTAATGTTATGTATCTTAGTGAAATGAATGTTATGTATTTTTTGGTAATGTTAAGTATGTTGCTTGTTCATTGGGGTGAATTGATTATTGCTATAGCAGACAAAAGAAAGTAAATAGAATGGCAACAAACATTGTCAAATAACAGTTTGTTTCAAAAACTCAATAGAGTTTGCACGCCATATTGAGTATATTAACGTATATGTCGTAAATGTTATTCAATACAAGAGACTTAGAAGGGGAATGTACCTTCATCCATTAACACAGATTTTGGTGCTGCGAACTTGTGATTCCAAAAGTATTGAAGCATCGTTTCACGATAGGCTAACACTGTTTGTATAGGGTCCTTGAATGCCAATGGCTGTTTACGGCTCAGTCGGTATAAAAATATACAAACCCATACACCACAGTCGCCAGAGTCGTCTGCTTGCCTAACAACATTTGGAAACGCGTATTTGATTTCATACTGCTCAACTGATATCCCTTTGCTGGCTAAAACTCCATGCTCGTTTAGATACGATGTAAGCTGTTGTGGCAAATTTCTCTTCATGTTTCTCCACCATGGTCTCCTATTTCCCTTGACCCAACCAAGAGTATCATAAAAGGTAACCACACCAGTAGAGATTTGGAGCTCAGCTAGACACCAGTGTCTTTCTGGCTCATTGACGGGAAAATATACCTATTTAAACAACTACTGTTATATAAACTATTTGTACACACATTATAAATATGTTTTAGTTAAGGCTGATAACCAAACACACCTTCTCAACATTTCGCCAGGGCACAGGATACGTCACACCGTTGTAAAAATAGCCATGCATTGATCCACCTAGTATGCATGGTAAGAAAAATGGGCTTACCATAGCCTAATCTGCGCTGGGCTCTTGAAAAGATCACATAAGATCAACCTATAAATCCAGGTGCTGTGTATGAAAAACAAATTAAATAAACTAAACAATTTAATAAGCTAAGAAATAAGAAATGCATATGCTGAGAAAAATTAAATTACTTACACTGTCTCCCAACCAGCCTTTTTTTGCGAGGTCAAGACAGGCTAGCTGTAACCAGAATATTCTATCAACAGTTAAGTCCCAAAATCCCCAGGGAAACCGATACTCTGGCGGATCTTGCATTTTTAGAAATTCAGATATCTCATCTGGGACAGTTACGTTGTCCTTTTTGCATCCATCCGGCCTTGACAAATTCTGGATAATGATATTAAATGCAAATTTATTCATATTCACAACATTTAAATTTGCTCTTATATTTAGAAAACAAAAATAAAGTCAAACCTCAACAAACACTTGTAGTGTCATCAATTCATTAAGGGACCTAATTTTTGGCTGTCCGGATATTTCCTGCAAAAAATAAAATATAAATGAATGTAGGATTGGTATAGTAAGAATGTCAGTATACCAATTGAATTTACAAACATTTCACTGTACCACCTCAAACTCAGGAGCCACAATAGTATCCCCGATGGAAGTCATGGATCTTGTTTTTGGAGGGGCTGGAGTAGTGGTTCCTAGTTGACCATATGGGGAACCAAGAGCCATAGCCAACCTCTTCTTTCGCTCTTGGATAGACCTTAAGACATACTTCTTTTGTAGACCACACTTCTTCTTTTTTGATTTAATGTTGGCCGCAAAAACAGTTTCTAAAGGTGGTTTGTAATCAGCTTTAACAACATTCACATACTTGGACTTGTTAATTTCATCCTAAAATTAGAAAGTGTGGTATACTTATGTATAATTACTAATAAGGCACATACACATAGGATTAAAACCAATTCTAAAATTAATATACCTTCACATTTTCTCGCAACAAATTTGTTGTATCTTTCTGTGCATCCATTAGCTCATCAACGCGTTGATGTTCTAAAGGTGTATCTTTGACAGGAAAATTATCCTCTTCATGTTGAAACTTTATATCATCTAAAGAAACATTAGGAATCATCTCATCATTCAAGACAGACATGTAATCATCCCGAAATTCATTAGCCTGACATGTTTTAGTTATATAAACAGGATAAGAAAACGATTATAAACAAATAATTTAGTCTTAAATTTTAATATATATACATACAGTTAGGGGCTCGGCCGTGGGATGTTGATTGATCTTAGGTCCAGAATGAATAACATAGGCTTCAAGTTGAAGAACATCTAGTTCTGGACGGTAGGCAGCATAAGCACATGCTTGAATTAGAGCGTCCACACTGGCAGGAATGGGTTGAGAACAATTATAATCATTCATTTGATCTGGCTTGTCAATTGCCATACCATCACAACCGACTTCGGCATTATGCATATCAGGACGAGAGCATATTGACTGTCAAATTCAAATCATTAGTGAGAAAATTCTCAAACTAATGTATAAACAGGGGTATATATTATAAATAAGAGAAGTTTATACTAACCATTGGATCATTAGCTGCACCACCTAATTCTTGGTCCACACTGGTTTGATTAGAATTTAAATCTGGAACAGAACAGGATGGAATATCATCAGAGTGATTGGGAATCATATTAGGCTTTGTATTTTCTGTTGCATAATCATTTGGTTGTTTTTCTTTCAAAAGTCTCTCTAAATTTGCAATTCTTTCTTCATGATCATTAACCACAACATAAAGGTCACGTATTGATACATTGGCCGGCTGATTTTCATTATCTTCTTCACTATTTCTACAGCCTACTTCTGAATCAAAAAGACCATTTCCATCTTCCAATAAAAGCTGATCATTATTTCCAACAGATTTTTCATTTACAGCATTATCTTTAGACAAACTCGCACAAGCATCCTTGCACACATTACAATTTTCATCAACTAACTTATCATTTACAATTTCATCTTTAGACAAACTCGTAGAAGCATCCTCACACACATTACAGTCTTCATCAACAGGTTAATCTTTTGAGACCAAAACAGAATCATCCCCGCAACCTTTCCCATCTTCATCAACAATACCATTGAAGAATGGAATACTTATATCAAACCATGCTTGAATCTTCTCTGCAGGAGTTGGATCAAGGTTGACAATTGGAATAGAGTCCTAACAAACAAATGCAAATAAAAATGCTTAGGAACAAAAAACCAAATTTAATAAAATATTTGAATACAGTTAGGTATGTGCTTACAGGTCCAAATAGACGGTTGTAATGAGATTTATCAAACTTTGTAATGTTTGTCCAGGCAAGACAACGAGGTATGACATTATCCTTTTTAGACCACCATTGTTTACTGTTTGGGTAACTCTCCAAGATCCATATCTACATAATAAGTTTAATTTTGGTTACATAAAAACTCATAAGCTTTATACAAGATAAGCATAAAAGGATAAAGGTTTATAAATTGTAACCTTGAAAGCCCAAGCAAAACCATATAGATTGTATGTGGCATTGTAGTTTGGGTTTTTCTTCTCCTCATCCAAATGATGTTGTCGGTATTCATAAACAATGTTAACAGTCATTTCATAAAATTTTGACCACATATATTCACCCCAAGGATAGTCATTCCACGCATCCAAATTCTCCACCAATGTCACTAAATGCCTAGCGATACAATTCTTGTCTTCTTTACCCATAAACACTAATTCGACAACAATTAAAAGATAAACCTGAACCGCATCAATATCATGTAAACCCGCCCAACCCTTTTTATCTCTAACAAGGGCCAAAAGATGACATGATTTTAATCTCCTAATACCTTTTTCAGTTACTATATCTGGAAATACGCGCGTACAAAAACAACTCAAATTCCCATGTTTGTGTGACACAACGCCAAGTCGAAAACAAGTAAGTAAACAAAATTCTTTCCGGCCAAATTGTAACATATGATCGCCAATACGGAATATTTATTGGGGGTCAATTCAGAAGGATTCTCTGAGAGGAGTAGGATGTTGCAAGGAAATAAATGAATCAAATGGTTTATCATTGTAGTGAGAAGGGAAGGATCCAAACCAAGGCCCAAAATTCAGTTCTTTAAAATAGGTTCAGTCGATTAGATTGGATGAGAATTGACATTTAATTTCTGGAAGTTAATTTCAAGTTAACTAACAAACTACTTTAACATCATACAACTAAATAGAATCAGTCATGTTATAAATTGATAGAGGAGAAAGTATGGGTTGATTGATTAAGGGATTATTGTGTATTTATGATGCAAGTGTGTGTTCATGGATGGTCAATTGTGTTTTTTTTTGTGTTTGGTTAAGGCTGATGAAGGAAACAGTGTACGATTTTGTGTTTTTAATTTCTGATATATAAATAAAGTTTTATTGTTGATTAGTTATTAGTAACTTTTGTCTGAAAAAATAATGTACTTTAACAATATATAGATGCCTAAGGCATTGGTTGCCATGTACTAGTTGCCAATATCTTAAAATAAAACTAACTTTTTAAAAAGAAAAATGTCCAGTTTGCCCCAATACTTAGTTTTCCATAATTTACTACTTAGTTTCCCTTACAGTGTGGACATAAGGGTACATATTAAGGACACTTGTCAATTTTTTCATAAGTAGCACCGTTGCCCTGGTTGCACGGGTTATTTTTGGAACAAAAACTCTATTGGATGGAAAATGGCATTTCACATATGGTTTTGGACCCTTTTAAGAATTAGCCCTTTTAATTATTACTTTTGCATTATTTTTTCCAGATATTAAACTATTTAATAATTCATAATTCAAGTATGTAGAATTTTTCAAAGTTATAAATAGCGTGAGGCGTGGCGTAGCGGCATGGTTAAGCCTCACACCTTATGAGCCATGGCATTTTTAAGGCGTGTCATAAAGCGGCACAAAATATGAAAAATATTTATAAATTTATGTATTTATATCATATTTCAAATATATTGAGTTTATAAAAAGTGTCATACATAAGGAATAAAGCCAAAAAACTATCTTTGCATTTAATCTTTTTCAATTATATAAAAAAATGATTTTTATCGAAATTGAATTAAAAAAACCTCCACGCATCACGCCTTATCGCACCTTATCACGTTATTTGACTTTTCATCTCACGTCACGCCTTAAGCCGACGCCTTAGTTTATTGCGTAGCATGGAGGTCACACCTCGTGTCTTTGCGAGGCTTTAACAGCGCCATGACGTGCCTTTTAAAACCATGCAATTTTCATGTGAAACTAAAAATATCACTCTATTCGATCCAAATGTAAAGAAACACTTAATAATCCTTGATTATTCTTGCATAAGGTGATACAAGGGAATTAAGTATCAAAACATAAAAATGCTCTTTACCTAGCTAACTCGATAAAACAAAGACCCCAAATACATATTGTTAGTACAAAATTAGTGAGGTAGTATTAAGTAAGAATAACGTGCTTACAATAGGGATTGTAAGCCCGCTATCAGATGAGAAATTGTACTAAGTGAATGTTTGGAGATTTCCTGCTAAGAAAGAAAGACACCGTTAGTCTTACTACGGGAGGGAGGTCCCGCGATTGGACTCCAATATGAGAGTAAGTATTGGTTATAAATGGTATGTGTGTAAATGATAGCGGAAATCATACTGTTAGAAGTGTTTGGATAACTTCTTATATATGCGAGTGTCGCTGTTGGACGCATGGGTCACGAGGTGAGGTTCACCCTATTACCCAGGGGATAATAGGGTTGTTGTTGTAAGGTCAACGTCGGTGATACCGTCACCTTTTTGTAGCGTAGCTGCTTAGGTTATTGTTATCATCGTCTGTTATCCTTATTAGGAACGTTGACGTTCTTTCTCGACATCCCATGTTCTGTCTCTTACTCCTTTTGGTCTAGTTATGATTGACTGTCTATCGTGGAGTGGCACACTAGCGTGCGCGGACTATGCTCTTTGCAGAACTGCAGAGCTTGTGCTCCTCATGGCCATGTGCGGATTATGCTTCCTTGCGGATCCGTGAGGCTCGTGTTTCTTATGGCCGCGTATGGATTATGTTCCTTGTGGGTCTGTGAAGTTGCTTGGTCACTTTGGCTCTTTACAAGTGTTAGGCTTGGGTCAGTTGCCTATTATGTGGTCCGGACTCGCGGCCCGGATGATACTACACGTCATCATGTCCCCCCAGTCTAGTGTGTCTTTTGCGTGTGCGGAAGATATTTCTAGACTTAGATCCGCTTAGTTTCCAGCGGTCAGCGGCTCAGTATGCTTTCCTTATACGCTTCTTGGTAGGTGGCTTTAGGCGACGCGGCCTGTTCTTAACCACGTGCTTTTCTGATTGATGTGAAGCTTTGTCAGGTGTCCGAATCGTCCTGACTGTTCATTCCCTCTTGCTTCGACCATTGGATGGGATGTGTGGACATGTGTTCTCATCCTAGACTTTCTTGTGGATCTATAGAAGTATTTTCTTATTTCACTGATCTTCTTTTCTGTTTTTACTGTGCTTTTCTCTTCCTTTTACTTTCATTTATCCAGTTCTTCATCCGTATATTTGTTTCTCATCTGCCCGTGCATTTTTTAGACACATGTTAGGTTCTCTTTCCCCCTTGCATCTGCATTTTCTTTAAAAATGGTTGGTAGTTCAATTTATACTGTCACCTCCGTGTTGACCCAAAGGGAATTAGATCATCATTGTGCTGTATTTAGCATTTTGACCGAGTTGCAGCCGGAGTTGCCTAACCGAAATGCTATAATCAAAGATAGTCTAGAGGGGAAGATTGGCATGTACACCTATTTTATTGAATTTGCCAACTACCGGATCCCTTGTTAAAAATTTTACTCTGCATTCTCGAGTACTATCAGATTAACCTTTCTCAGTTGTCTATTATTGGCGCGGCAAAGGTGAGTCATTTTAAGATTATGTGTCACGTCCTTGGTCGTGTTCCTACCGTGGGTACCTTCCGCCGTCTTTATGTTAACTCTATTAGCAACGGAGTGCTTATCTTTTTCGAAGCGCGGAGGTGTTGATAATCCATGATGTTACTCAAAGAAATTCGATTCATTGAAGAACTGGAACAACCATTTTTTTCTAGATTGACGCTTTAGTTTGCCCGCTATCTACTTCATGGTTTAGTGGCACTTCTATTGTCAAAGATCCGCTTTCGGTGGATGAGGCTGTAGATCTGCCTTGTGTGGAATTGTTAAATGAAAACCGTACCATCATTAGGATGTATTCGGAGATCTTTTTGTGTCTTGTAGGTCTTAGTCATTCATTTACTAAGACTGATGTCCATCCCACTTTGTTGCATAATAATGATGAGGGTAGGTGTCTTGTCTATATATATATATATATATATATATATATATATATATATATATATATACATACATATATATATATATATATATACATATATATATATATGGGATAAGGTTTTTGTGATCTTGTTTCATGTTCTGATATGTGTTTTGTTTATTGCAGAAATGGGTTTACTTGACTGTGTTAACTCTGCAAACCCTTTTAAGGTAAAGATCGGTGAGCGAACTCTAGCTGAGAATGAGGTTTCGCTTTTGACTGAGACTAAGGATAGAGTTATCTCTCCTTCCTCGCAACCCATCAGTCTTGTTGACCATACTATTCGAGATGAGCTTAATGTCAACGCTGGTAAGAGAAAGAAGATAGTGGCTTTTGTTTTTGGGTCGCCGCCTGTGAAGAAAGCGCGGATTAAAGGTGTTATTATTTCTAATTCCCGGCCTAGCACAGCAGGCAAGTCTCTTACTGCTCTGCGGAGGCTTATCAGGCAAAGTGGTCAAGCCAACACCGGTTCTAGGTCTGCTGCTCCTGTTACGGAAGATGCTATTTTTTCTTCCGTTGCTCCCACTCTGGAGCATGCTTTTGAGGATGATAATGTAAGGAGGCGTCCTCCTTCTGATCATTTTGTTGTTTTGTCTTCTGGATCTGCGGATACTGACAGTCCCACTTCTCCCCAGGTTGTTTCGTATGTTTCTTCGGCTCAGGCTGGTGTTAGTGTGCCCGTGACTGAGCCTGCGAGTGATGGTCATACTTCATCCGCTCCCGAGCTTAAAGTTGGGACTTTGTCTGCTACACCAAGTCAAGGTTCTACTGCCTGACTCTCAAACTATTGACTCTGCTACCGCTCTGAATGTGTATGTTCCTAATTGGAATATTACTAACAATGCTCGGGTAGATAACCCTGTCACTTGTCGGAATCTTCTTGATCATGTTAACCATCCTAGTTATTGGGCGGCTCTTCGCAACCAACATGACGCCAGATTTCTTGATAGTTTTAATATTAACTCAGCTCAACATGTTTGCATGGTTTCCGAACTACGTTTACGTTATGAACATGATATTATAATGAGGGAGAAATATGAGAAGAAGTTTACTGATAGCGCTGCGGTGGTTCAGCAGAGGGATGCGGAGATTGTTGACTTAAGGGCTCGGTTAGAGAAGTCTAAGGCTGAGGCTACGGAGGCGGCAGAGCTCCTCAAGCGTGTGTCTGATTTAGAAGTTATGGTTGTCGTGATGGTTGGTGAGGTTGCTACTTTAAATACAAAAAATGCCAGTTTGTCAGAGAAAGTTTCTGCCTTGGAGTTGGTTCGTAAAGAGTTGGATGGTAAGGTAGCTCAGTTGACGGCGGACTGTGATGGTTTGAGGGAACAAGTTGTGGGCGAGAGTAAGATGCGGGAGGACTTTATGTCTTAGCAGGATGCGGCGGAGCGGTGATATGTGAGAAATCACATATCCGTTTTGTAACAAAAATGACCCTAAAAAGATGAAATAATGCAAATTATGCTTGTATATTGTGTATTTTGTTTTTTGTGATGTGTAGGTACGGATATTACAAGAATCACATGAAAAGAGCCAAAAACCGGACAAAAACGAACACGAGAATGGAATGAGTACACAAGAGCCGGGTGTTTATCAAGCTAGGGTCAACAAAAGTCAACCATGGTCAACCTTGGTCAACTTATGTGAAGACAAACCCTTGAAATTACCAAAAGGACCTTGAATGTTAAATCATTTCACCAAAAATCCCTAAACCAATTACACCGTTAGTCCTTTATTACTAATGGACTAACGGTCGTTAAGTTAAATATTAATCCTTTGATAATAAAACCAACGAGCCCAATTCCTTTTTCATATATAAAGCCCAAGTCAAACCCATTTATAACCTGGTCAAACGAAACAAAGAAAAGAAAAGGGCGCGAATTTGGTTTACTATTCATCCTTCGTCCTTAAATTTTACCCTGCACCCAATTAACCACACTTAAATGAAATTAACCCTTCTAGAAGTGCATCTGACATGTTTGACACCTAGGGGAGCCACGCTGGCAATCCCACGACATTTGATTGGTTAAAAATGTGGCACGAGATCCAATGGTCCAAATGATGAGATCAAAGGTTGTGATTAAAGATGGGGGAGCGTTTGAAAGGGCTAGAATGTTCACCTCTCAGCTATAAATAAAGGATGCCTCTCACACAGAAGAAAGATATCGAGGGTAGAAATTAGTTTAGCTTAGCTTATTTAGAAAATTTTAGCTTATTGTATCGTTCTTAGTTTAAATAAATGTAACTTTCTTTTCATAAGCTTGTATTCAGTTTAAAGTAATCAATAAAATCTAGTTTTCATATTGTTCAATTGTCACTTCATGTTTTTACCTTAATGAAAATGGTTTGATTAAGCTCTCTTTTACTCAAATAAGCTCAATAAGCTGTCATATTCACTAATAAGCTAGCTATTCACTCAGTTAAGCTTTCAAAGCTTAACTGGGCTTAGTTATTCATCAAATCCACCCTCAGAATTACCACAGCTTAATTTGGAAGGGAATCGAGTTGTGGAAGGGTTTCCAAGACCTTACTAGCTTATCTCTGATAAGCTAGAGCTTTGTAGATTAGCTCCTTGAGCAATATAATAGCCTTGTTTTATGCAGAGGCCTTTGTAAGTCTTCATTTTACTTTTTCTAGCTTAAATTTACACTTTAGCTTAATACTGCTTATTGTTGTTTAGAATAGCTTATTGTTGCTTATTATTGTTGTTTAATCCTTATTGTGTTCAATTATTAGTGTAGATTTTAGTTTACATCTCTTTGATATAAAACAGTTTAAAAACCAAAAATATTAGCATTAGCTTATAGCTTATTGTTTCTACTTATTTGTTTGTTGAAATATGCTTATTAGGTCTGTTAAAAGCTAATTAACATCTGGTATTTGAAATTTGAGTGTTATTTCTCTATCTTATAAGGTGAAGATGAGTTTAAAGGATTTAAAGGGGTGTTTGGCTCATGGCAGTACTAACTTGAGTTATTACTGTCCATAGCCATTTGGTTCTTTAAATTGAATTTAAATTTCATATTTAAGTTTATAAGGTTTGGATTTAAGGTTTTTATTAGATAAAATTAAGTTTTAATAGGTTTTTGAGTTGATTACTTGAATCTGAATCTGAGGTCAATACCTCAGATTCATAAGCATTTTGAGCTTAATTTTGTTCTAGCTGGTTTTGTTAATCATTTTGCCTTTGATTTGGTGTTTAAAAGGTGTAGAAACTAAGTCCTTAAGCCTGCTTTGTTTGTTTTGAGTTTTGGTTATAAAAAGTGTCAACTGCATCAGTTAGCATAAGAGCCAAACTGCCATTTTCATGCTTAAAATTAAGCTAGTTAGAGTTAGTTTTAGGTTTTGAAATTTAGTACACAAGTAGTTTATAGGTTAATCTAGATCTGTTAGAGCTTATTTTAGGTAAATTGCTTTTTTGATTATCTGTTTTTAGGTCCAAAATTCTTACCTTTGTCATTAAATTAAAAACATTAAAATAGTGAAAATCAGTCAAATGTAGCGTTTTCTATTTAGCGCCTTTTCATTGCTTAATGGATTTTCAAAATACTTTCAAAAGTAGATTTAGATTAGTTTTATGATAAGCTTTCTAGGGTATAAGTCACTAGTCTAAGGTACTATTGGCTTGCTTAAAAATAAGCTCAAAATTGCCCTTTTATATGTTTTGGAAACTATTTTGAGTAAAAATGCTTAAGTGCTTATTTCAGCTTATGGCTTATTGTTTTGATGATATGTTGTTCAACTTGCTTATTAGACTAGGATTGAAGTGTTTTTAGCTTATTTAGTTTTGTTTTAAGCTTATTCAAGCTTATTTTCTTTTTTAGTTAAAACAAAAGTTAAAAACCTTTTTAGGAGCAAACTGTTTGTCCTTAAATGAGCTTATCAGTTCATCTTTTGAGCTTATTAGTGTTTCTTTGTGCTTATTAGGTGATAAGGATTAGATAAGCTCAGCTTGTAAGCTTTTTCAAAAAGCTTATTAAGGTTTTTAGAAGCTTAAGCAGCTTTAAGCAAAAGCTAGCAGTACTAACCCTTAGTTACTACTGCTCTGCTTCTTTGTAGTAATTTCAGATTGATTTGGTTGCTTAGGCTTTATAAGGTTTAGGTTTAGTTAGTTTCAGCTTATTTAGCTTTTAGTTTCCTTTTGAGTCTTTAAAAGTTAAAGTTTCTTTAAGCTTATTTTCCTTTAAGTGTTTTAAACCAAAACTATCATCTTTTGTAGCTTATTTCCTGCTTATTTTCAAGTTTCTAAAAATTTGTCTTCACAAAAGTTGCTTATTATAAGCTGTTCTACAAGTTTGTTTCAAAAATAAAAAAAGGGGAATTAGGGAAGTCATGGGTGAGCAAGGCTCGAACCCATGACCTCAACCCTCTTTTAAACACACACACACCAAACCAACTGCGCCCTTGGGACTTTTCGTCCCTAGGTGCAATCAAATATATTTTAACACCTTTTTTTAGTCCTTTACCATAATAAACATTTCGAGAGTTTCTTTGATTTTTCTGAGCCTTATTTAGTTAAGCAATTTCAGTGTTTTAAATTTTCTTACAACTAGTTTATCTTTAGCTATTTTTAGGAATTTTCTTAGAATTTTTATTCATAGTTTAATATTTTTCGTATATTAATTTGGTTAAAAACTTTAAAAAATCATAAAAAATAAAATCAAAATCAAAAAAATAAATTTCTTTTTCTAAAAATCATTTTTAGTCTTTTAGCATCTAGGAAAATTAGTTTGGACCTGTTTTGTTCATTTTTGCTCAATTTAGATTTTAGTGTACGTTTTATTAATTCCGTTAACGTTTTTAAGCATTTTCTTGTAATTGATTTTTATGTGCCTTTATTTACTCACTAGTAGGAATTAGTTTTTGAAATCAAAGATCTTATCACCATTCAAATCATTGTCCAAATAAAAACGGAGTTTCAATTCATAATTCTTGGGGTATAAACGACCCGGTGAACACTTACCGGTTAACGTACGATATTTTGTGTAGAGTTTGCTTTTAATCTTTGTCCTCAAGGATTATTAGTGAATTTCTTATACTTTCATATTATACGTATAATTGACAACACATCAAGCGGCGCTTTTCAGAGCAGGCTGCAGCTTTGGATGCCCGTATTGCGGATGTGAGGCGTGACATGGACAACGACCTCTATCTTCATATGTTGACCGCCATAGCTAGGCGGAGATGGGTAGTTGGGCACGGTATCCATCTTGCTGTACACAAGTTTGCTCGCTCCGTTGAATGTCGTTCTGCCTTGGGTAAGGTTATATCGATGGCTATTAACAAAAGTATTCAACAGGGTTTGAAGGCTGGGGTCGTGCACGATAAAGCTGGTAGATCTTTGTCTCAGATTGAGGCCTACGATCCAGAGATTGAGGGAAAGTATGTTGCCGCTGTTTCTAAATTTAAGGGTGTATCTTTTCCTTTGTTGGATGAGTTAGAGAGCCTTAAGGATTCTCCGCTTGCATTAATTATGTCTGCTCTAACTTTGAAGGATGACCACGGTAATACGAACGCTACTTCTGAGTTCCGTCAGTTCCAACCCTCTCTTGATCAGGTTATCATGCCTATTTATTCTGAGTCCGATTCTATAGATCGTGAGATGTTGCTATCTGACGCCATTCTTACTATCCGCCAATCTGCTGAGAGGAGGAGGTTATGTTCGCCCTCAAGTTCTACTCTAGGTGGGGCTTCTAGCTTCGCTCCTCCTTATGACTCGTCTCTTGGTGTCGCGGATTACCAGGTTTCCACCTTGGTCTTATCTGGGATGGAGGGCCCGCTAATCAGCCACCTGTTGTTCAGCCGCATGATAACCTGTTTGATGCATCTGTTTTGGATAAGTATGGTGATGTTTGATGTTTCCAGCTTGTAGTATTTGGGCCCATTTTGACAATGGTCCTTCGTAACATAAACTGTCCTGTGAAGCTTTCCTTTTAACAAGTCTTTTCTTTTTGGGTGATTTGTGCGCGGCCGCCTGTGGCTGCGTCTTGATTTTGTATGTAATAGGTTCGCACCGTTAGTGTTCCGGGCCTTAGCATTTTAGTTTTGCTTAGCCTTGTTATTCTGCGCCCTTGGCCATATGTGGCCATATGTGGTATGACTATGCAACATTTACTTAATGAAATTATCATCTTTTGTAATAGTCTTTGTCAAACATTATTTGGCTGTTTTGCTATTATACTGGGCTTGCAATCCGTTTACGTTCATTGAGTTAATTTTTAGGTTACTCATCCTTATTTGTCGTTGGAACAAACAGAGTTAATTATGGGGTCGTACTCGTTCCCGTGACATATGTGATTATGTGCATGTGTGCGCGCCTTATTATATGCATAAAGTGTAACAAGTTATTTGTAAAATTTGCGGAGGTTGCTAGGCTCCACATGATATTTTAATAATTTAGAATAAAATTCATTACATAAGGTTAAAGAAAAATTCCCCCAACCGCTAGTGCGGTTTTACATTGGCGGGGGTGCTTACTGTAACATTTCGTATTTTTAGGTCATTTACGACACTATTTAATTCACTATTTATTTTAGTCTCGTACGCGTTTACTTTTAATTCTTATTACATAATTAAATCGCGTAAGCTAAAAAACTTATCATTTTACATAAACGGACACCAAACGAATTAAAGTTTTCGTCAAGCAAGGATTATTTTATAGTTTTCGAAAGTAATAATTAACTTTTTATATTTTATTTTTATTGATTACGTAGAGCGTTTACGTTCCGCAATATAAATTACGTTTAGACATTTTCGGAATCACTAAAATTAATCTACGCTTCAACAAATACTCATTTTATTTTCAATGCTCAAAGTTTTATAAAACTTTACTCATGTTATCATTATTAGTCAAATTTACCAAAAAGAAGCAAGCCAAGACTTATTCTTTTCAAGTATGTACTTTATAAATAAAATGTACACCTTTATTTCTTCAAGTAATGAAACAATTTAGCAAAAAATATATATATCACCGTGTACTCCCTCCCCCTATATTCGGCACCAACAAGGACCAAGAAACATTTGCACACAAAATCTCCAACTTTATTATGTACATCACAACCTCATTAAACCTTATGTCTCACTTTTGACCAAGACTTCCCTTAAATCACTCTCCATGTTTTCCTTATGGTCTTGGTCAAGTTATGCAAGTAATATGACTAGCTACTTGTATGATATAAGGACTTATATTAGTAAGAAATAAACACAACTCATTACACTAGCTAAAAAAACCCACATTTTTCTCTCTTTTTGGCTCCTTACCCACGTCCCATTTAAAACAACCTTAATCAATCCTTAAACTTTTATTTATCACATTCATAAGTAATCCTAAACTATATCTAAGGTATACCATGGAGATTTAAAGGCTTGGTTAAGCATTCTTAAGGCTTAAACTAAGTTAGGGTTCCTTTGGAGGATTAAGGTTTTCAAGTCTTGAAAACCTTGGGTAAATATCTAAACAAGGGTTTAGATATTTTTGTTCATCATATTACTTTATATTAAGGTTATCTAAAAGCCCTAATTTATTTACTTTCATGATTTTATATGTATATGATGTCTATGTAGCAAATCACCATTAGGATACTTTTACACATGTAAAATATATTTTTACTTGTGATCATTGATTTATGAACTTTTACATATATTATGAGGTTGGTAATATCATGTCATAATGGGATTATGAGCATTGTATAATATTGGTTAAGTGTAAAAATGTTTAAGTATAAACTTATAGTTAAAAGCTACTTAAGGAAAATAATAATTTCATGTGATGAAAGGACTTGATGATCTTGATGATCTTGGACAAATAGACTATATAAAGTATGATACTTATAATATAAAAGGTTATAAAGGACTTGTGGTAAATTATGTAGTTTAAAAAGTATATAAAACAAAGTTATATAAATAAACTCAAAAAGATATTTAGGGACTGTTTTGGCATGAATTTTTAGGCATGTATTTTATACTTTATAAACATACTACGTCTCATGATGATTCCAGACATATAAGGAACTGGAAAATCCAATTCATAACGAAAAGATACGTAGTTTACGAGTTTTACGATAATAACCGGAGACATAAAAGAATTTTTATAAAAACTTGTTATAAAAATTCTACAAACAGAAGGTTTGGTATTTTTATTAAATCACACATATTTTTAGGATTCCAAAACAATAAGAAACGCAATTTTTCAATTAAAAACAAGAAAGTTATGAATTGCGCAAGATTATATACCTAAATGTATAAAAATACTTTTATAAAATGATTTTTATAAAAAGTTACTGTTCATGACAGAAACATTTATTTTTGTAAACCTAATAAATAGATAGGACTTTCAATTACGAGAACGTGCTCGAAAGAAACGCTAAAACCGGAGCTATAACGAATAAGATACGCCATTTACGGGTTTTACGATAACTAAAACTATAAAAATAAGTTTATAACTGGTATGAACAGTAAAATCACTGTTCATCAGAGGACTAAAAATATGAAAATATTAAATTTTGATAACTCGTCTTAATACGAAGGCGTGGACATAAGAAACGGACTTGAAACGTAAAAGTTATGTCAGTTTTACTAAAGGTATATTTATAAACGTTTTAACCTTATAAATATGATTTCATTAAAACAATTAGATGGTGATTAGCTATATAGAATTATACATGATAGTAGTTATCCAATGTGATTAGTACTTATACGACCTATATTGTATTAGGTTGCATTCCGTCATTTCCGTGACGCATTTTTCTGTTGTATTTGGATTATCAATAACTCCAGGTGAGTTCATAGCCCCATTTCTATCTACTTGTTTTACAAACTCTACGGGGTAGAATTACATGCTTGTTTTACTACGGACACAAGTGTTTTAAAACTGTATGCTATTTCGTGATCATATTATTGCCTAAGTACCCTTGCCACTAAGTCCCCTTTTATCATGAACCGTGAGTTGCTATATTAGTAAGCGCGAGTGTTGTGGATAGATCTATCGGGACTGACAATCCCCACCTTTCTTTGGGGTCACAAGTTGACTCATGGTGCATTTAACATTTGAATAATACGTTGGTTGTTTGGCATCATCCTTTTTACTGCGTGGGGCATATATTACGATTACTTATTACGTGTTAAGGTTCGGTGTCATGAGCTTAGTGCAATAATACCTGTTTTTGGACTACTGAATATGATTCATGGTCTACTATTACTTAAATCTTGTGGTCCACTCTTTTACCGACAAACCTATGGATTCACTCAACCTTTGTGTTGACCTTTAACATGTTTAATTTCAAGTCCTAAGGTATAAGCTTGGATGGGAGCCATGACGGATATCAATGAAGATGGATTCTGTGTTTATTTAAATTCGATGCAACTTTATCTTATAAAAACTTATGTCATCTTTTGGTATTACGAAGCTTTTGTTTAATTAAGAACGTATGTGGAAATGTTTATGACTTTTAAAACATATGGGACCTAATGTATGAACTCTGATATTTTGCTATGGCATCGAATGAAATCTTATCTTAAACGTCCATTTAAGGTCGTTTCCTATATCTTGATTGTTGTACTTTGACGTAGCACCCCATTGTTACCATTCCGCTGCATACCAGATTTTGGGGGTGTTACACTTACATGATTGGAAACTTAAAGATAACATTTTTCAAATCTTTGGCGTTCCATGTGCGCGCAAGTATGTCTCTGATTTCGTTCCTCAGCTTGTATGCTCCTCTTCCAAGTGCTTCCATCACTTCATACGGTCCTTCCCATTTTGGACCCAGGTTTCTGCTGTATTTGGCGCTGCTTGCTTCGTTGCTGCGGTAGACGAAGTCTCCTGGGTGGAAGGTTGTGCTGCGGACTCTGGCATTATAATACTTTTCCATCTTGGCTTTGCTTTTAGCTTCACGGACCGCAGCTTTCCCCCTTCCTTCCTCTAGTATGTCTAGGTTTAAGAGTAGCCCTTCATCATTTTCAGCTTGATTCACCTCTGCACATCTTAGCGAAGGCATCCCTATCTCAACCGGTATCACAGCTTCGGTGCCATAGGTGAGGGAGAATGGGGTGTCTCCGTTGCTTGTTTTTATCATCGTGCGGTGTGCCCACAGTACATGCGAAACTTCTTCAACCCAGTTTTTGTAATCTTCCCCCAACCTAGCTTTTATCCCTTCTCCTAGACCGTGGTTCGCCCTTTCTACTTGGTCGTTAGTTTATGGGTGTTTAACGGATGCAAACCTATGCTTGATATTGAGATTTTCGCACAAATCTTTGAATGGGTTGTCTCTGAACTGCTTTCCATTGTCAGATACGATTTCTCCTGGCAGTCCGAATCTGCATACGATGTTGTCCCACACGAACTTCTTGACTTGGTTTCCCGTTATTGTTGCGACTGGCTTTGCTTTGACCCATTTTGTAAAGTAGTCAATGGCTACGATCAAGAACCTCACCTTTTCTTGTGCTTCCGAGAATGGGCCTGAGATGTCGATTCCCTATTTGTAGAATGGCCACGGGAAGGTTATTGGTGTGAGCTTTTGCTGCGGATTCCTAGGTATTGGCCGATAGGTTTGACAGTCCTCACATCTTCTGATGATGTTTCATGCGTCTTTGTGCATCATCGACCAGTAGTATCCGAACCTTATAGCTTTTGCCACTACGGACCTTGGGCCGGAGTGCATGCTGCATGATTCTTCATGGATTTCCTTCACCACATATTCTGCTTGAGTTGGGCTGACGTACCGCAACCATGGTTTTAGGAATGACTTTCTGTACAAGATGTCGTTGATCATAGTATATTGCCTTGCTTTGATCTTGACTGCCCGGGCCTTTTTTGTATCCGCCGGTAGGGTACCTTCCGCAAGGTACTCGATGAGTGGTGTCATCCAGCAGTATCCTTCTTCTTCCATAACGGCAAGGACTTCGTGTTCTTCTATCGATTTCTTTTTCAGTATTTCTACTAAAACTTGTTTAGTGAGGTGGGCAAAGCTTGTAGACGTGATTTTTCTTAGCGCGTCTGCTTTTTTATTTTTGCTCCGCGGCACCTATTTAATTGAGAACATCTTAAAGTTTCCAGTGAGTGCTTTGGCTTTTTCTAGGTACTGGATCATGCTCTGTTCTTTGGCTTCGTATGCTCCGTTGATTTGATTCGCCACGAGGCGGGAATTCATTTTGGCTACCAGGTTCTTTACACCCATTTGTTCCGCTATCCGCAGGCCGGCTATTAGGGCTTCATATTCTGCCTCGTTATTAGACTCGTCAAATTCAAACCTTAGTACATAGGTAAATTCCTCTCCTTCTAGGCTTATGAGGCTGAGTCCAACTCCTGATCTTTCTAGGCATGATGATCCGTCCATGAATAGAGTCCATGGTTCTGGGATCACCTCTTCAGTTGGTTTTTCCATTGGTGGATCTTCCTCGTCTGGTCTTTTGGCGATAAAGTCAGCTAAGATTTGGCCGCGGGTCGACGTTCTTGGCCTGTAGGTGATGTCAAATGCTTCTAGCTAAAATTTCCATTTCAACATTCTCCTAGTGTTTTCAGACCGTGACAGGATCTGTTTGATGGGTTGGTCCGTGATTACCACCATCGGGTGTGCCTGAAAGTATCTCCTCAGCCTTCTTGTAGCGTGTGCTAGTGCTAAAACTAGTTTTCCATTGCATGGTAATTTATTTCTGGGGCTTGCAAGGCACGGCTAACGAAATAAACTTGTACTTGTCGAGAGTCCTTTTTTATCAATAGGACTACGCTTACTACTTCCCTGGCTACGCAGAGATACACTATTAGCTCTTCTCTGGGTTTTGGTGTGGTTACCATTGGTAGTTCCGCTATACACTTTTTCATGTTTTGGAACGCCCTTTCCGCTTCCGGTGTCTAGTGGAAGTCACTCTTTTTTACGCACCTTTTGAGGGTTTTGAAGAAGGGGAGTGACTTTACCGCGGACTTGGATAAGAATCTTATTAAGCTCGTCAGCTTTCCGTTTAGGCTTTTCTCTTCTTTCAATATCTAGGGTGATTGCAGCTTCATCACCGCTTCTACTTTTTCTGGAAAGGCTTTGATTCCTTGCATGCTGACTACGTGGCCTAGGAATGCTCCTTCTTCCGCACCAAATGTGCATTTTTTAGGGTTGAGTTTCATGTTTATCTTTCTCATGTTGTGGAATGTTTTTTCGATGTCTCTGAGTATTTCATGCTCTGTGTGGCTCTTTATTACCAGGTCATCTACATACACCTCCAGGTTCTGGCCGATCTGTTTTTCAAATGCCTTATCCATGAGCCGCTAGTATATTGTTCCAGCGTTCTTGAGACCGAACGACATCTTTGTATAGCAAAAAACTCCCTAGCTAGTGTGGAAAGTCGTTTTGTCCTCATCTTCCTCTGCCATCTTTATTTGGTGGTATCCCTTATAGGCGTCTAGAAAGCACTTAAATGGGTATCCGTAGAGAGATTCGATTTTCCAATCAATTTCCAGAAAAGGGTAGAAATCTTTTGGGCATGACTTGTTTAAATCCGTAAAGTTTACACACATCCGCCGGCTGCCGTCGTGCTTTTTTACCATGACCGGGTTTGAGAGCCAGTCGTGATAGTGCACTTCTCTCATTATTTTGGCTTCTACAAGTTTGGCAACTTCCTCTTGGATTGCCTTGTTCCTCTCCGGTGCCTGCCCCTTCTTTTTTTCCTTATGGGCTGGCATCCTTCGTGGATATTCAAGCGATGTTCCGCTATGGACCTTGGAACGCCTGTCATATCTGCGGGTTTCCAGGCAAATATGTCTAAGTTGTCTTTGAGCAAATTCAGAGTTCCATTCTTCCTTTTTTGATAGACTTCCGTCTATCGTGACTGTCTATTCCGGGTACTCTGGGTGGATTGCTACTTTGATTCCTTTCGCGACCGTTGGTTCTTGGGGTGGAGGTCCGCTTGGTGCTTCTGCTACCATTCTGCACTCTGCTGGTATTATGGTATTGCCGCAGATTGTCAATATTCCTTCCTTCATTGGGAATTTGAGCATCCCGTGAACTGTAGATGGGACCGTTTCAATTTTTTGGAACCCAGGCGGCCGATTATACCATTGTATGGTGATGGAGATCTAACAACCATGAAGTTCATCAGGGCGCTTATTGAGTGCTTCCCGTCTCCTAAAGACACCATTAGCTATATTTTTCCCAACGGCCAAGATATCTTACCGCTAAACCCTAAAAGGGGGTTGTAGCTGGAACCGTTTTGTTTTTTACTTCCAGGTGTAATTTGTTGAAGCAGTGCTCGTACAATACTTCTAAGACTGATCCCCCGTCCACATACATGCGGTGGATGAGATGTCTCTCTACTTCCGCTTCGATCACAATTGGGTTTTCTTGTTCGCTATCACCTTTGAGGGGTGGGAAATAGATTTCTCGGCCTATGGAGAAGATTTGGGTGACCTTTTGTCTTGTTATCCGTTTCCAGGGTTGGACCATAAAGATCGTTGTAGCTTTCTCTTTGTTGGGAGCTTCTCCCTTCTTGGCAGCCTTTGCCTGCTCTCCTCGCCTACCTCCTTGTTTTATCTCTTTAACTAAATGTGACAGTTGCCCTGACTTGACTGCCCCTTCTATCTGCCTTCTGAGATGGATACATTCGTCCGTGTTGTGACCCTTATCTTCGTGAAACTCAAAGAACTTGTTCTTATTCTAGTTTTCAGCGGGCCCAGTCATAGGTGGCGGTGCCTTGAACTTTACTGTCTTCATTGCAAGAATTTATTTTGGTGTCTTTGTGAGAGGTGTATAACGGTCTTGCTGCCTACTCGATTTGTGATGGTTCTTGAAATCTAGCCTTTTGTCGAAGTTGGGCATGTGGCTAGTTTCATGATGTCTCCATGCCGGCGACACTTTTTTCTTTGACTGGTTGGCCAAGGCTACCTCTCCCCTTAGAAAGGCTGTTGTTACATTCATCATTTCGTCTATGGACTTTGAAATGTTGTCATTCAGCTTTTTGATTAAATCTGGGTTAGTGATACCGTGCATGAACCCCGATATTCTCATGCACTCTGGTGCCTCACAGACATGCATGCTTTCTGCTTTAGATCTTTCTATGAAAGCTTCTGTCGACTCTCCATCCATTTGCTTAATATGATGGATCTCCACGGGGGATGTACTTCTTTTTTACGAGTAGTTCCCTAGGAATGCCTTCCATAGCATTTCATAGTTATTGATGGATTCCGGTAGGAGCTTGTCGAACCAGACCCTGGCGGAGCCAATGAGCGTGGAATTAAACATGTGGCACCAGGTAGGCATTGACCACCACTCTATTTTTGCTGCTGCCTGGAAGATCTTTAGGTGATCCTCTGTGTCTCCCTTGCCGTCATACGTCTTTACATTAGTTGGCATGCGGGTCTTTTTTGGAACTTCGAAGTTTCAGATCCTGGCTGTAAACGGATCAGTTTCTTCGCACAAACAGGGTTGGGATAAATCATCTTCATAGTTTGGCCTTTGTTTCTTGGACTTCCAGTGTCCGCCTTGATCATGATCATTTTCCGAGAGGTACAACTCTTTAGTCCGAGCAGGTGGCATGCGGCTTACGCGGTCAGCGGCATCCCATTCTTCTTCAATTTCTCTTTGGCGTTCACTGGAGCACGTAACGTAGCTTTGGATAGATCCATGGTGTCCTTCCTTCTTCGGTGTGGATCTTCTGCTGACATGCTCAAGCTAGCGATCCTTCTTTTACTCGCGTGTCTGTGCTGTGGTGCGATGTCTGGCCCCAGTCGTGAGTGTACACTTCTTCTTCTTTCCCACAACTGTGTGAAGACATTTCTGTCTCTAGGGCCTAGCCTGGTGAACACCGTGGCATTCACCGGGCTTCTTTGGCGGGTTGGCTTTTCTCTTTCATGCCTTAGTCTAGAGAAGGCACTTGCGTTCTGCGAGGGGCGTGTGCCCCTTGACGTAGTGACCGGGCTTAGTCTTCTCTTTTTAGGTCTCCTTTTTCTGTCGCATGATTCAGACTCTGAGAATTGGGTTTGCTAGTTTTGATGCGAGCTTTCAGCGTAGGTCAAACGTGTTAGTACACCCTGAAGTTTTTCTTGGTGAACTTTTTCCGCCATGATTGGCAGGATCTGATTGTAGTGTTTTTTGCAAATTTCATGAAGTTTATCTGCGGGGAGGTACCCAGGATTACTGTCAGGTGTTTGGTTACTCCCCTTGCCTGTTGTGTTCCGGACTGCGAAATTGGCTAGGGTTTGGGCTTGATTTTCCGGTTGGCTCATTTTTTAGATGGGATTTTAGGACGTAGTTGTATTTGGTCCCATGGATGGCGCCAACTTGCTAGTACAAAATTAGTGAGGTAATATTAAGTAAGAATAACGTGCTTACAATGGGGATTACAAGCACGCTATCAGATGAGAATTTGTACAATGTGAATGTTTGGAGATTTCCTGCTAAGAAAGAAAGACACCGTTAGTCTTATCGCGAGAGGAAGGTCCCGCGATTAGACTCCGGTGTGAGAGTAAGTATTGGTTATAAATGGTATGTGTGTAAATGATAGCGGAAATCATACCATTAGAAGTGTTTGGATAACTTCTTATATAGGCGAGTGTCGCTGTCGGACGCATGGGTCACGGGGCGAGGTTCACCCTATTACCCAGTGGATAATAAGGTTATTGATGTAAGGTCAACGTCGGTGATACCGTCACCTTTTTGTAGCGTAGCTGCTTAGGTTATCGTTATCATCGTCTGTTATCCTTATTAGGAACGTTGACGTTCTTCCTCGACATCCCATGTTATGTCTCTTACTCCTTTTGGTTTAGTCACGGGTGACCGTCTGTCGTGGAGTGGCACGCTGGCGTGCGCGGACTGTGCTCTTTGCAGAACTGCGGAGCTTGTGCTCCTCGTGGGCGTGTGCGGATTATGCTTTCTTGCGGATCCGCGGGACTCGTGTTTCTTGTGGCCGCGTGCGGATTATGTTCCTTGCGGGTCTGTGGAGTTGCTTGGTCACTTTGGGTCTTTTCAAGTGTTGGGCTTGGGTCAGTTGCCTATTATGTGGTCCGGGCTCGCGGCCCGGATGATACTACACGTCATTACATACGATAACATATAGAAGGTTTGTAGTCTAATGCTATTCATGAGACGCTTTTCAGCCAAGTGGTTATGGTTTTTAGGTCACTTAAAACACTTGTGTGATCAATTTTTTTGCAAACACCATGAGATTGTCGGTTGTCATAATAAAAGAAGATATAATAGATAGTTAATGGACGATTATCAAGATGATCCTAAATTCATTTTCATTATTTAATTAAAGCGGTGGACATACCGAATAATCTTGATAATGCAGTTGTTACATGATAAATAAACACTAATAATGTGAAGTCACATGTCATTCGACTTCTAGCTAATAAGCTGTTATCATACACCTTTATGGCTAATATATGAAAGACGTACTATTGAAAGTTGCATTTCTCTTATTGCAACATAGATAGAATAAGTGTAAAAATAAATAAGGGCTATTTTGCGAAATCCTTTCGCGAATTGATGATTAATTGTGTTGGTATCCAATATAACGGTAAATTGGTAATGTAATGAAAAACAGTGTTGTAACTATTGTTAGAAATAGCTAGTCGCTGCCTTGTTAAATGGGCAATGTTTGTCAACATTTTCTCAAAAATGTCGTTGTCGATGTTTACTATGGTTTTCTAATCAAGAACATGTGTCACTTAATCAGTCTCAAAACGTTTTGCTTATTTTCTATGTTTACTTCCCGCAACTCACGTTATTGAAGTCATTTTCAAACTCTATATATACGTCCACCAAAAAATTTCTATCAACACGACTTTTGGTCCGAAATATATAGCAAGAGTAGTAGAGGCATATATATGCAAAATGTTGATAATCTGGCAATTGTATTGTATATACGAGTATTAGCATATTAACCGAACTTGTCTCGAGCTCTGTTATGATCCATAAGTTCTTTTGAGTCTCGAGTGTACTTGATTTTGACCACCGATCCGTTGCAAAAGAATCTTTTAAAATACTTAGCTTTGGAAGAGAGATCATGAAGTAGATACTGACTTAAAATAATGGTCAAATTTGTGCATGTCATTTATCGCTATGTATAAAATCATACCAACATGGTTATAGTATTAAAAGATTCAGTTTTGGTGAGTTGCATGAGTAATGATGCAAGTACTATCGTCAAAACTTATAATATAAATCAATCTTTATATTCATTTTATATTATAACATGATATGATGGTGAGATGTGAATCATGTGATGACTTGGTATATGATTAATGGGGATTGACTTAGTAAGTTAATACGACGCGGTAACAATAAAGTAGGAAAACGATGCATGATGGTATATGACATGCATGAGCGACCAAGTATTCGATTTAGACCTTATTAGTTTTATAATATTTGTTTCCCTTTGAGTTTATATTAGTTTTCACCTTATTATTGATCTATAATCAATTATAAGTCTATACGAGTATTATATTTTTCGTTACAAATGAGTTTGATTTGATCGAAAATGTTCTTTTAATTTCTTTATAAGATTAGTATTTCAAGTGATGTTTTTTTTTTGAACGGCAAAGATGGAATATATAAAAAAAAAAGACTAGCAAGACGCTAGAAACTTAAAGTACAATAGAGTCAACAAAGAGAAATACATAACATCAAAAAATGGTAAAATCCCGAGACTTTAACTGCGAGGGAATCAAAAGGGATGAAAAAACTTTTGACACGAAAGCCGACGGATCGGTTTTTACTTCGGCAAAAGAAAAACCCCCCATCCCGGAGGCCGAGCCACCGGTTTTCACTTCGGGATGGATTTTGATGAAACCCCAAACAAGTGATGTTACACTTTATAATTTCCCTTTATCATTCTATCTAAACTAAGAATGAAGTTTTGAGGAAGGTTACACGTTTTACACTTCAAGAAGCAGCAAATTTTGAAAGTTTTCAGACTAGTACAATCTGTTTGAGGTGGGTTAATTGTCTAAAAATGTATTATACTTATTACTTTTTGTCATTGTGTGTAGAGTATTTTTTTTTTCCATTATGACACCAAACTTTTGAATTCGTGCAATTGTGTGTATTTTGTGACAATTTTACCCTCACATTTTTCAAATTTCAAATGGTAAAATAGTCATTCTACATGCAGAAATAGTCGCATAATTCACACAATAGCGCGAATTCAAAAGTTTGGTGTCACAATCGAAAAAAAAATAGTATTCTACACACAATGACAAAAAATGACAAGTATAACACATTTGTAAGAAATTAACCATTTAAGGATTGAATGCTAACGGATTAATGTGCCAGGGTGCATCACGGGAAAAAGAGCTGGAAACCCCCTCTCGCAGAAAATCCCACACTATTCATTGGGGGAAACACGTAGGCATAAAAAGTGCCATTATTAGAGTCTCGCAAGTTATTAGAGAGATGGGTGTCATAGCTGTTAGATGATATGTAGTAATCTATACTACATCAACAAAGCATTTAAGACTATTCTTGATTAGAATGTATGAATTTTCAGACATTTAAACTTGCTTGTTATGAAAATATCTCTTTTCTAACAACCTATCAAGGTAATGATGTACAATCTTGATCATCCATCTCATTTTACCTATTAAGATAAGATGTGCAATCTTGACCATCTATCTCATTTTAGAGAATCACATCTTAAAGTGACATGTGTCACTTCTTAATTAAAAAACATATCTTTATTTTAAATTGAAATATCTTTTTATCTATTTAAATTTTTTATAATATAATTTCACCATATTTTCTAAAATTTTATGCTCTTTAATTTAACATCCATTTTGATATATATTTTTATTAATTTTTTGGTTTTTCATTTTTAGAGCCACCGAAACCGCTGATTTTCGCGGGTGTCATGCTAGTATAAATTAAGGCATAAGTCTAACTAGAAAGCTTAGAGTCCATTGCTTTTAGGGTTATATAACTTTATTCTTTAAGTCATGTTATTCGGGTCAACCCGAAAATAGACCCGAATTTAAATTCGGTTTTCGGTTTGATTTTCGATTTGACAAAAAAAATTAACCGTACAACCCGATGACCAAACCGATCAACACCCCTAATAGTTTCTTTTGGTTAGGCCCCGTGCTATCTTTAATTGCTTGTTGAGGTAGTGGACTCATGTTCTTTTGTTTCTTTGTAGTTTGTATGGTGGTTGTTTTTTGTATAACATATGGGAGGTGATTTGCACACTTTTTTTTATTGGCACATTCAAAAGTAGGATGACTTGACATTTATACTCTTATATCACTTTTCTCATATTTATCATATTCATTCTTACAAGGGTATAAATGTCAAGCCATCATACGTTTGAGTATGCCAATAAAAAAAAAAAGTGTGCAAATCATCTCCTTTAACATATGGGCCTTTCTAAAATAAAAATAAAAAGAGAGAAAATATTATTTAATTTTGTGTGAGTGTATATTGTGTAGAGATACGTGTCAAGGTAATTTTAACAATATAAAATAAAAAAGAAGTTTTAAATAAGGAGAGTGAATGTACTGCAGGTAGGGGTGAGCACGGTCCGAAGACCGGACCGGACCGGCCAAGACCGGACCGAGACCGAGATCGAATTTTTCCAAAATGCCGGACCGAGACCGGACCGACTATCCCTCGGTTCGGTCCGGTTTGTGTCGGGCCGGTCCGGTTTTTCGGTCCGGGTCGGTTTTGGATCTGCCATGCTCAGCCCTAACTGCAAGCTTGAAGGAATGACGAGTGAAATAAAGAAAAAGTAATAAGTTAATGACTTGAAGTTGATGCGACAAAAAAAATCCCTTGCCGCATCTTCATCATCCTTACAGGGAGTTGCATCTTTCGATTTGCATAAGGTAACAAGGACGTATAGGTCGTTTATATGAAAAATTGTCGAGGATATTGGTAACTATATTTATGAAGTTATCCTGCTTCGATCAATAAAATAAAAATTATTAGTTGCATTGTGCTTTAATATGAAACTCTGCTAAAAGGACAACTAGTCCACGATGCAGGTAGGTTCTTTTACGATTAACTATATTCGGTCAATAAATCATGACAAAAGTACAAATCCAAAAGAATTTTTCACGTCGTCGGTAGTGACTATCGCTTAATTATAAATGTCGATATCTCATAGAAGAGGCAAACTTTACCAATGGAGGCCCAAAATAGTCTCTACATCTCTTGGTGCCGTTTAAACTTTAAAAGCTAACAAATTGGCCCGTTAACTAAACGCTTGTGTTGTGGCTTGTTTAAGACAAATACACAATCTAATAAACATACTACTGAAGTTCTGATGTAACGTTGACATCATATCGTGTACAACCAATCATAAAAATGGGTACGTTTATTACAGATTAATACTTTTTTGATTAATGTATGATGTTGTCTTGATTATTAAACTTCGTTTTTTGGATTATAGTCATATCCTTGTTGTACATCAAGAATGTGTCACATGTAAAATCGACCCTAACACAAATTAAATCGGGATAAAAAGTTGTATCAACTTTAGCTAATGGATTCCATCATTTTTGAGTTAACCAGTCACTCGATCATATCTTGTTCCTCTGATACTAACCCTCCAAGGCTCCAACAATTACTACCTGCGCGCAAAAAGAATGCTATGGTTTAGAATAGTTAAACCAAGTACTTAAACGGAAAATGAGCCACGAATATACGTATTCTAAACTTAAAAATGATAGATAATAAAACTTACTTCGATTGCTTCTTTTTCTAGCACCGATAGTACGAGCTGGAATGAAAACTCCAGTTCCTTTGCTCGTATTGGTCCATAAATTCAAAGGCCAAACGGGTGCTAAACTCTTAGGATTCTCATTACCATGTTTCGAACAAAAATAGTTTTCGTTTTGTTGCTCCCAGGTGGAACTTTGTCTATTCATCCACATAGAAGTCGATAGTTTGGAGTTTGCACTTACATCAAATTTATCTTCATTCTCGTCATCGGCTATCAATGCCAATATTCGTTTTTCCAGCTCAAAATAAAATGAATCAAAGTCACTGCTCGTGTCGATGTCTTGGCTACAGTTCTTGTGTTGGGATCCATGTTGATGAGTATACACATTTTAGACTACTTGGTTTTAAGTTTATATAGTTGTTGGTGTAAACGTGTGAATGAAATGGAAGTTAATTTGTTTTCATAAATATTGATTCCACGTTACCAAGTGATTTAACGATTAATTGTAGGTTGACCGCCTTTTCTCAAGATTTGGTAATTGTATGCAGTTATATACTTCCATGCATGGATTGTGTAGCTCCAATTTTATTTGCAACCTAACAAATTCAGTGAGTGCCCTTTTCTTCTATTTTGAAATAATTCGTTACAGAAAAACAATATAGTTTAACAAAAATATAAACATTGTTGTTTTTAACATAATGACAGTTTTACATTTTGAGTTTTGTAGTTTAAATATTGATTAAGATAATATACTCTTACTTATCTATTTTTAGTAATTGAACAGACAAAAATACAAATATGAACAATTAATATGTGACTCATAAAGTATACGGAAATTACAAGATTTTATATTTCACACGTCGCAGCAAATCGATTATTATGTTACCAAGCGTGTCACACGTATATCACACATAATTATAAAATATAACGATCGTATAAAAGTTATAGATACTAGATGTTTAATATAAGCTAATTACATTAACTTCATAACGGATTCAGAGTATTGTACATTTGTATATCTACTTGCAGTTTTTTATGAGTAGAGACTTTCTGTTGATATAATGGTTCTTTTAGTTAGTTTGAGATATGTGGATTAATTGTATTTATATGTATCCAACTCTCTTGAAGTTGAATGCATACACTAATAATTTTTCTTCTATTATCATTAATCGTAAAAGTATTTGGTAATTTATACATATTATGATTGAAAACGTCATGTTTTTAATTTTTTTTTTAGGGAAGTAAATTGAGGTGTCTAAACTATAGGCATCTTTCTTCGTATATTTGGGATGCAAGTTGGGGAAAGAATGATATAAAAAGTCTTTTGACAAAGATACCCCTTAATAAAAAGGTGGTTTGTGTTTACAAGGATGTAATAGTATATTTATACAGGCTCCGGTTTCGTTGAGAATGTTTTTATTTTGAGAAGATTGAGAAATATACGTTTGAGCAAATTGATTCATATTTTTTGATTTGATTCACAAGTAAACATCATTTAATAGTGAATCAAAGCTATAAATCAAAATTTTGATTCACAAATCATTGCTAAAATCGAGTTATGGTAATGATTCCTTAAATTTGTATAGAAGATTCAGTATTTTACTTATATTGTAAGAACGAGAGATTTTTTAACATTGATTCGAATTTTTTTACACATTTTGAATTATAATCACATTAAAATGAGTTTTACGCTTGAAAAACTTGAATCAAAATTTAAAATCTATCATTTTTGAAAACCTTCTCAATCTTCTCATAATAAAAACCTTCTCACTCGATCCGGATTCTATTTATACATACCTTAACAACATAAAAAAAGAGCTTTTTTCACTTTCATTACTCTTAATCATAAAATTTACCAACTTTTTTTTTCACCCCAACCACTTCTTTTACCCTGTTTCATCTTCTATTTTTTTTCCTCTTTAACAAAAACTTAATAACAACCATGCATGTTGCACAAAAGAGTGCCACACAAATCATCTAATGCAAATTAATCTTGTACATACTTTCACATTTTGTGTGTTACAAATTTATGAAGTCAATGTACCACGCTATAAATATACGGTATCTTCTTCTTAGCATTTGAAAAGGGGTAAACACTATTTATGAACAATGTACTTTTTTCTCTATTTCATTATGCATACTCTACTAAAAAAAATACCATTATGAGCCACGAAACCCGCTACTAGCCGATTATATTTGATTGTTACCGGTTTGACCGGTCGTGTTGACTTTTTCTTATTTTCACGTCGGTAATTACCCATCCACCTCAGGAATTATAAAGCCAAGTATTATTTCCACTAACTGTTTTTTTTTATAAAAACCAGATTTTATACTGTTACCCTTGTACCAAATTCTGTGTTCGCTCAAAATTCTGTCAAACCCTAATTATGATCTATTAATTTAAATCAGTTCATTTTAAGGTAAATTATGGTTGGTATTGTATAGATTTAGTAATGTTTTGCAAAACCCTTAATTTTGTTAAGTTTGTATAAAACCCTAAAATTTTGATTTGTTTTGAACAGGTGAAAGATGGTGGTGCCGTTGTTGTTTGTTGTGAATCTTTATCATGATGGGGTATTTCATGTAAACCCTTTTCAGTATGTTAATTTCGATAGTAAGGTCATTGATGATGTTAGCCTCGAAGGTATGTCATTCAATGATTTTTTTTTGGTACCATTAGAATGTTAGTTCTTGTCAGTCCAACTAGTATGTATTACAAAATCCCTAGTGATCCACACACTGCTTTGATATTGCTAAAAACTGATGAGGATCTTTGTTCGTTTGTGAAAGCTTGTGATGAAAACAACCTTAAGATTGACTTGTTCACAGAGCGCAATGATTATGACATTATGGAAATGATTGCTGAGGAGTTCCATCCCAAGAAACCTGTTAGTCATGTAGACTCAGATGTTGAGACAAATCACCCATTAGATGATGTAGCATATGCTGTTGAGCAATTTGAACATGAAGATGAGGGTAATGTAAACATACATAGGATGACCACAGATGACCCATGGCTAAACAAACTGGTAGGAAATGATACTTTTATTGGACAAACTAAGCATTCAAACCCTAATTTACAAGGTAGATTTTTATTAGAGGTTAGGGATCCTGATGATGAGCAGGTAGAATATAAGTTTAAAGCCAAAAAGAATGTGTCTTATCCTTCTTTTAATCCTAAAACACCTTGGAATGAGTGCAAACCAGTGTTAGTAATGAGGTTTAAAAGCCCACGAAAGTTGAAGCTTACGCTTGCCAATTATGGTGTCAGCATGGCAATCAATTATGGTACATGCATAATGACCATAATAAGCTTTTAGTGTTTTGTGGTAGGGATGTCAGTGAAGGTAAGTGTGCTGGTTTAAAAGGTAAGAAACCAAAACAGTTGATAATGAAGAATGTGAGAGTAGCAAATAGGGTAGTAAGAAGGGTGATGGTAGGAAAGTAGTGAATGAGATAATTAGCAAGGTTGTTAAGGAAAGATAGGATAAAAAGAAAGAATGTGAGAAAAAAATGGTCTCTAAACAAGGTAACTGTCCCTTTAGGTTGTAGGCCTCATGGATGAGTACTGAGAGATCATTTCAAATTAAGAGTTTATACCCTGACCACAAGTGTTGCAGAAATCATACAATGGGGGCATTAGTTACTTATAAATAGATAGCACAACACTATACTAGGGACATCATTCAGAACCCAAATATGAGCATTAGATTCATGAAAAATGACATAAGGGAAAAATATTTGATAGATGTCAATTTGGGTCAATGCCAGAGGGTAAAGCAGTGTGCATTATTTGATCATGAAGGAAGTTTAGTAGAATACTATAGTAAGCTATCGCAGTATAGGCAAGCAATTCTAGACACAAATCCAGGTTCTACATGTGAATTAGAGACTGAAGTGAATGATGAGGATGGGAAACTTTACTTTAGGAGGTTTTATGTTTGTTTCCATGGTGTGAAACATGGATGGCTTGAAGGTTGTAGGAAGATCATTGGTTTGAATGGTTGTTTTTTAACCCATATATGCAAGGGGGAACTTTTAACTGCCATGGGCAGAGATGCAAACAACCAGATGTTCCCAATAGCTTGGGTTGTTGTTAGAGTTGAAAACAATCAAAATTGGTGTTGGTTTCTATCATTGCTAAGGGATGACTTGAATCTGGGAGATGGAGGAGGCATTAGTATGATATCAGATGGACATAAGGTATGCATAGAACTATAATATTTGGTAATTTTGTTAATATTCTTCCCTTATTATTATATTAACTACTTGCCTTGCTCACCATTGTTAGAGATTGATTCAAGCTATTGCAGACTGGTTACCCAATGTTGAGCACAGACAGTGTACCAGGTACATTTATGCCAATTTTAAGAAAAGATAGAGTGTGTTACAATTTAAGAGGCTTTAATAGAGACAATCTTTCTGCAAAAAATAGAAGAAATCAAGATGTTAGATGAGAAGGTACATGAATGGTTGATGGAAAGGAATCTCAATTCATGGTGTAGGGCATATTTTGAGATGGACAAATGTAGTGCAGCTTTTAAGAATAGGATTTTAGAGAGTTTTAACATAAGGATTCTATGAGCTAGAGGCAAATCAATAATAACCATGTTTGAGGACATTAGGATTTATCTTATACAAAGGATGTGGTGCATGAACAAGCTAGCTTTTTACAATAAGGACTTAATCACACCATCACTTAGAAGACAGATGGAATACATCAAAAAGATTCAGAGGTATATGATATCACTTTGACATTTATTTACTTTTGATATTTATGATTCAACTTAACACACTTACTGTTTCACACATGCATTGGTTAGTTTTTCTAAGTGGTTATAGAGAGGTAGAGGTTAGGAGGGGAGATCAGTCTTTTGGTGTTAACCTACACCAAATGAAATGTGGCTGCAACATGTGGCAGTTGAGTTGGATACCTTGTATTCATGCCATGGCTGGGTATATGCACATGAAAATGAATCCAGATTTGGGAGTTGGTGAATGGTGTTCACAAAGTAAGTGGTATGAAGCCTATCAATTTTCAATCAAACTTGTTTATGGACCAAAGTTTTGGAAACCAACTAGTCACCCACCATCATTACCTCACATTGAGGGAAAGATGCCTAGGAGGCTAAAAAGGAGAATTGGACATCCAACAGAAGATGACGACCATGCAATTACTAGGGTGGGTAGAGTTATGCCTTGCCATAAGTGTTGGGAAACAAGACACAACAAGACAAGATGCACTAATCAAGAAAGATCAAAACCTTCCTATTTAAAGTCAAAAGGTATTGTGTTTCATGAGGCCCCATCAAGCAGTATGCCACCTCCCACTGCTACAACATCTACTTCAAACACTATGCCACCACTATCTTTACCATCTACTTCAAACACTATGCGTTTCCTACACCATCTACTTCAAACATTATGCCACTACCTCCTACACCATCTAGTTCTAACAGTATGCCACCACCTCCTACACCATCTGGTTTTAACACTATGCCATTACATGCTACACCTGGTTCAAACACTAGTGCAAGTTCTAACACTATGCAATCACATGATACATCTGCTTCAATAGGAACAAACAAAGGCAAGGGTCCTTTAATTCCTAAAAAAGAGGCAGACATGCCAAAAGTAGTGCTTCTAGCAACAAAGGTGGTTCTAGGGGATAGCAGAGGTGGTTCTAGGGGTGGTGCAAGCAAAAGATGTAGAGGTTCAAGCAAAAGAGGTAGAGGTTCTAACACTATGCCATTACAAGGTTTAAGGGATGAATCATCAGATGAGGTAATGTACTAACTTATACTATTTTCACTTTTAACAAATTTATGCAATTGTTATGAATTTTAAGGGGTGTTTGGATATTGACTAACCAAATATTAACTTATTTAGGAGCATCAACTCAAAATGGATATAGAGGCTGTGTATGAAATAAAAAGAGAACAAATTGAAAATGATGAGGATGACCAGTTTTAGGAGGACTGTGCTAGGGAATTTGATCATGTAGAAGAACATAGGTCTTAAGACAAAGGTATGCCAGAAGATGTATCTGCTGGAAAATAACCAATGATTGAAGATGACTCATTATAAATTAGAGCAGACTTGCCCACACAGGAAACACAGCTGAAGCCAACCCAAAACCTACCAAATCCAAGAAATCTAAGCCAGCTGAAGATCCAAATCATATGAGCATTTTTCACAAGAACAGAGGGAGATCTAAAAGAATCTTCAATCAGAAAATGAAAAACTTCAAGTTTGATGAGCATGGTTCTAGATCTACTCCAAATAAATCATTTGATGTTTAATGATGTTGTTTTATTTATTTATTTGAACATTTCAGTCTCTGTAGATGTGGGTGAACAAAACACCATCTTTTGTAATCTGTAATATGATAGATGGATAGGGTTTGCAGCCAATTGTTGCATATTTTGTAAGACAATTGCTACCTTTTGTACCCTACCATGTGGTACCAAGAATATATGCAGATGACTTATTAAATTTTCCTTCTTGTTTTTACCCATTTTATGACTTTTGTAGTTGAGTTTCTTATCTGCCATTAAATTGGCTTTAGTGTTGTTTGCATATGCATGCTGACTATAAAAGTGCAATTAACAAAGCTAGCCTTAAATAATTCATTTTGTGTCCTATATAACAAAATTGCCATTATCTTCTCGAACCCTTAAACCATTGTATAGGCTTTGTGTTGTGTTATCTGATCTTGAACCCATAAACCACAAAGAGCAGTGAACAAAGCACTGTAAACCATAAAATTTGTACTAAACTAATCTTGTCGATTGACAATAAGCTGCAAACAAATACAATACACATACAGTTGAGCATACAATTATAAAACACACAACAATAAACTACAAAACTTTGTACAAAACTGCCATTAAAGTGGATTTCATTAACAGCTTACAAGAAGCTTTGGAAATTATCATTCATTACAACCCAAACTTACAAACTACAAACAACATAGGGGATAACATAAACATGGCCCACAAACTACATTTTCATCACCATAGACACCACCACCATGCAAGCAATCATGATCTTTATAAACCTGCAACTTTTTCGGCTTTGTTCAAACATTGACACCAACCCATCATGCTCAATTTGAAGCCTTTCCAACTGATCTTGAGCCCTTAGATGCTCAACAAGTAGAAACCTTTCTTCAGGATGCTGAGTCACATATAGTTTAAAAATCTAATACTTATACCAGGGACTACTAATCTCAGGATCAATCCACCAGAAGTCATTACATTTCTTCTTATCAACAATCTGAATATGAAAGGTAAAATGTTTAAAAACACCATATCAGCAAGCAGAACTGAGCTTATTGGTTTTTATGGCCTATTTAAATACTGATAACTTCAAATAGTTAATACTTTTTAGTATCAAAATGCTTGTAGTTATTGTATAAATGCCTGGAAATGATACTTGATCACTTCATATTTCGTTTATAGAGAGAACACGAGCATTAGAGCAAGAGACGCGAGATTTGGACGTGGAAATCAAGCAAATAAAGGACCTCAAGGCTAGTTACGGCGTAACCTCCCCGCAGGAGTTACGTCATAACCAAGATTAAAGAAGGAATGAGTCAGCACCATAGTTACGGCGTAACCATGACGTTACCATTACGCCATAACCTGCCACATTGAATAAGGATGAATCATCCTAGTCATAGTTACGGCTTAACATGTGCACTATAGTTACGCCGTAACACAATTTAAGCCTGCATAATGAAAGTTCGCATCAGCATGATTACACCGTAACCTACTACATCAGTTACGGCATAACCAAATCAAAACTTATTAAATAGATCCCTCATTCTGCGCATTCAACATCAACCCTTCCACCACAATATCAAGGTGCGAACCAAGCTTCCATAGGTCAAAGAATTCCACTAGAAGTCCAAGGGAGAAGTCACTTTACTTTATTTTGTATTTAATCGTTCATAAACCCATACTATAAGACTAATGATGATTCAATCCATGATTCCTTTCATTTACTCTTGCTGTATTGTTACTATGAGCTGCTAAGCACTTCTAATGCTAGCCTAGTTATGAATTTGTTGTTGTTATGTTGAATGTTTCCTGTTTAATTATCGCTTTATTAGATATCTTTATAGTCTGTCATTGATCCCTGAGTTTTGGTAATGTTAAAGGTGGTTTAGATCCTGTTAGTTCTGTTATTAGGCAGACTAGTTGAACATGGGGTTAACAGGGTACTAAGGTAGGTTGGCATTTATCCCTAGTGTAGGAATTAATCGATTTACCGCCTCTATCACATTAAACAATTAAAAAGCGCAAGAACTCTTTCAGATAGGGTTTATAATCTATCTAGATTATGGATAGGTCTATAGGATAGTTGGGGGTTTAATCATTGCAACTTGGATGCCCTACCTTTGTGACTTGCAGGGGATTCAGGATCACAGGAAGTATAGGGCAGACTTCAAATGCCAATTTGGGTATGTTGATTTTAAAACCACTAATAAAATGATACTTAGACATTACATAGGAAATACACATCATAACATTAGTAATGAAATAACTAGGGTACCACGTTTTCTCCCTGATCACTTTTATCTCATTTACTTTTGGCATTTATCTTCCCGCACATTTTTAAAATCTATTCAAAACCATTTTCTATTTGTGACATAATCAAATTAAAACTATTTAAACTTAGATCTTGGGACGAACTCGGATTTACCAAGTCCTGCACTACATACGTTAGGGTTCTCTGCCCTTTAGTGCGTGTAGACATTGGTAGACGAGTTTTATAAATTTAAAACTTGTAAAATTATTTAAAACAAATAACGCATCAAGTTTTTGGTGCCGCTGCCAGGGAGCTAAAATTAGTTGTAATTTGATTTCTTGCATTTATTTATTTCCGTACTAATTTTTAATTTTTCAGGAGACATTATGGCTGGGGGAAATTGATAACCTCACCATCTTGCATTGACTCGAGGGAACCAAGCACCAGGCGTGGTTAAACCCAAAATTGGAGGCAATGTAAATTTCGAAATTAAGAGCCAATTCATGAGAGAATTGAGGGAACAAGAGCCAATTCATGAGAGAATTGAGGGAATAAACCTTTTTCGAAAGCAAATATGACGATGCTCACGAGCATGTGGAGCGGGTTTTAGACATCATCAGTTTGTTCAACATTCCAGGAGTAACACACGATGCAGTTATGCTACGTATTTTTCCCATCACACTCACTGGAGCTGCTAACAGGTGGGTGGACAGACTATCTCCAAGAAACGTTGATTCCTGGGACCTCCTTAAAAAGGCCTTTATCCAAAGGTATTGTCCACCATCCAAGACCGCTAAGCAGCTTGAAGAAATTCGTAACTTCAAGCAGGAAGGAGATGAAACATTGTACCAAGCCTGAGAAAGGTATAATGGCCTGCTTTACAAATGCCCAACTCACGACATCAATAGCCTTTAGAAGGTAAACATCTTCTAAAATAGGTTGGGCACTATGAACCGCCAATTGCTTGACTCGCAGGGGCCAATTCCTAGCACGAAACATGCCCAAGCTTTAACAGTAATCCAAACAATGGCTGACCACTCTCAAAAGTGGCATGACGGTTCATCTATCAGGAATAGAAATAGCAGTAGTAACACTAAGGGAATCATTGCCATTGTAAGTAAGCTTGATAGCTTGGGCCAAGACATGAAAAAGCTTAAGGAGAATGTACATGCTATTCAAGTAGGATGTTAAACTTCCTGGGGAGCTTATCTTGACAAGGAATGCCCTCTCACCGAGGAAGTTAAGAGTATAGAAGAAGTAAAGTATGGAAAATTTGGACGCTCTTCCCCTTTCAACAATGGAGCTAAATATTATGTGGGCCCACTCGGGTACTACACACATGTTGACAGTCGACCACCTTTCAGAGAAAAAAGACCAAACTTGGAAGAGCTACTGAACAAACACCTTGAAGAGTCGATATGAAGAAGGCTTGAGATGAAAGAATGGGTAAAGAAACACCAGGAAAACACATAGATTAACACACAAAACCAAAGTGCCTCTATTAAAAATTTGGAGACCCAAATCAAGCAGCTAACAAAGGAGTTTCAGGCGAAAACTGCTAGTGAAGTACCCAATTCACCGGTTAGCCATTGTAAGGCAGTTTACGCCAATGATGAGGCACTAATCGACAATACATCTTCTAATGAAACTAACAAAGTATCTTTCATTGCCAATAATAAAGCACATGAGGCTCGGGAAGAAGATGATGTTCCAACAAAAGTCTTGTCGTGCCAACTACCACCGAAAGAGCTGAACCCATGAAGTTTTACTCTTCTTTGTACTATTGGAAGTTTAAATTTCTATGCTATGGCAGACTTAGGTGCAAGCATTAGTGTCATGCTTAAATTTATGTTTGAACATTTAAAATTAGCTAACCTTAAGAAAACCGCCATGCTAGTTGAAATGGTTGATATGACGAAGAAGACCCCTATAGGAATAGTAGAGAACGTCCTTGTTAAGATTGATAAGTTTTTATTCCCATCAGATTTTGTGGATATAGATATGTTAAACACGCGTAATGAAACCATGATTCTTGGGATACCATTCCTAGCAACCATACATGCCGAGATCGATGTCTTCAATAAAGAAATCTCTCTAGGAATCGGGGATGACAGGGTTACTTTTGATATGGATAAGAAAATTCATAATTTCACGACTCTTATAGGAAATGTTTATATGGTAAGCTCAATTCATAATGATGAGTCTTCTACTAGTAGTAATGCACCGTCAGATAAGTCCCTACACTTTGAGAAATCTAACAACTTGCATCATGAAAACAACAATGATAGTTATATGCAGGAATGAAGTAGCAAGAAGGCAAGGATGCTTAAACCTGACACGAACACCCCAAGCGTGCATTTCTGCAAACCTGTTAAGCAAAATTGCAATGGAATACTCAAGGTTTGGCCCACATGTGCCCCAACCAAGAAGTTATGTAATGAGGGGAATAAAATCTATGGGATGGATGAACAAGGAGTTTTGAAATATTGGTATTGTTACCTTGATGGTGATAGAAAAAGCATAAAAGGGGGAGGTTTATAATTTCCTGACTTCCTTTTAGTAAGGTACGGGGATACCCAGGGCAGTGATTTGATTTGGGACAGTAGGTATGCGGAATGGTGTAGTGAAAATTCTAGTCAGACACCCCCACTTCAATTTTTACTTTGGTCCAAGAAGATTGCAAACCTTGACCAAAGGACTACCCCTTCAAGGAATGGTTATTGACAAAGGTAGGACACATTGACGTAAGTGAAACAGTAAAGAAAACCCTATTAAAATCATGGCTCATTGATTGTTCTCGAGAAGAACTAGTCAAGGACCCGCAGTCAAGGAGTTTTGATGACTACAAATGGATGTTCAATTTAGAAATCGATCAATTAGCTGATGAGTATGAATTAGGGATAGGAAAGAAAGGACATATACTCGATGATATATGGGAAAATTGCAAGAAAGTTCAGGGAGATAATACATACTGGTGGCACGATCATGGGCTAGAAGAAAATGAAAGACAAGAAAGAGGTGTAGACATAGAAGAGTATGATCCACCTGAGGTTCATGTAGAAACTTTTGAGGTAAAAAGATACTCGTTTAATAGTGGGCATAGTTTCATTTGTGTTACCAAATAAATAGGAGATACCTTACCATTAGGAAGAGAAAACGGATCAAGCTTAAAGACCATTAGGAAGAGAAATGATCCAAAAAGAATTAGACACAGGAGGGAAGGTCTAAAGAAATACGTAGAGCGTCTTGAGTCTAACTTAAAGACTCGTTAATAAACAAAAGTGCTTGTCGGGAGACAACTCGTCTTTTTAGTAATAGAGTTCATTTAAATTTTTGCATATTAGTTGGTTTGTATGTTTCTTACTTAGTATTGCACGTTCTCACAGCAACAAAATGGAATTCGAGGTCACATCAACTCGTATTCATGTGGTAAAAATGTTTCTGTTTAGGCGTAACCCCTTCAGTTATGCCATAAAAAATTTGGTTATGTCGTAACTGATTGAGCAGTTTTATACACGTAAAATATATAATAATAATACTACTTAGGTAAATTCCAACTACTCACCTTTAACCAAGGTAAAAAGTCAAAAACTTACAAAGATAATATATAATATATATAAAATACGTATATTAAACCGGGCAAGTATGATCACCCGGGTCGTTCTTCTCTATGGTTACGCCGTAACCTAATTTAGCCAAAATTTTCAAAATTATTTTTCCACATGGTTACGGTGTAACTCATTTCATGATTACGCCGTAACCCCTTCCTGAAAACCTTAATTATGTTCAAAACTTTTACAAAATCGTGTATAATTAAATGAACTTTGTGGGTACGTTCATTGGAAACCCTCACGAGACTTCACTCGTCCACCCAGGCCACCAAGTGGTTTAAAAGACT
>BQNB010021604.1:4649-64043 GCA_026074375.1 Tanacetum coccineum
ATCGTTGAATCTCGGGTTCTAAACAATCGTGTTCAAAAGCCATGGTTATGAGCTCGTCAAACTTGACATTTATGGTTTCTATAATCTTTTTAGTGCGTCTATTATAGATTCAAAACCCTCTTGATGTTTCTAAATAACCAATAATGACCCCAATGTCTGATTTTGGTTTCATTTTTCCAGGATTGTCTCGGTCATTTGTTAGATAACACAATGAACCAAACACATAAAAATATTCAACATTCGGCTTTCTGCCACGTAATAACTCATAAGGTGTTTTCATAATGAGCTTTAAGATTTGCATTTTTGAATTCAGTATCTTGCAAACTTTGGCTTTATAATTCAGTTGAGCTTGAGCAATGAACTTCTTTATATTCTCTGGAGTTTCATATTTCGAATGAAGAAAGTAAACCCATGTATATCGAGAATAATCATCCACGATCACAAGAATATACTTCTTTCCATTTATCGAAGCTACCCGCATTGGACCGCATAAATCCATAAGAAATCATTCCAATTTGGAGTGATCACTTGGAATTAATTTGAGTGGATGAGAAACTTTCTTGCTTTTTCCTCTTTCACAAGCAGAATAAAGTGAATCTTTTTCAATTAAACTTTGTGTGAAGACCAGCAACCGTAGGTCAAGTCTGGTAAGATCGTTTATGGTGCCAAAATTAAGATGTGAGAGTCTGCGGTGCCATAACCATGACTTTGCCGAAGTTGCCTTAGACATTAGACAAACGGGTGAAGAAGCAGCCATGTCAAAAATGGAGATAGTAAATAAATTTGATTCGCGACCACCTTCCAGATTACGCACATAACATGTCTTAGAACGAAAAGCCACTTCTAAATCGCCATCACAAAATTGTTCAACGCTAAAAAGATTATGTCCAAGGCCTTCAACATAATATACATGACAAATAGTGATATTGCCCTGTATATAATCACCATAGCCTGTGTTCGCTGCAAAATTATCATTTCCAAAGTGAACGGTGCCCATGAATTTCTTAAAGAAAATTTTTAGCAGTGATCGGTCACCCGTCATATGCTTTGAACAACCACTATCAATAATCCATAGAACAATCTGAACTACCTGCAACACAAGAAGAAACAGCACATGGACAAGTGGGCAATTTGACTACCCATTTCTTAACAGAAACCGATTGTTTTTCAGAATGAAGACTTTCTGACCATTTGGGCTTTGTGTTATCCGGAGACCCAAACAACATTTGTTTTTGTATTCACAACATTTTTGCCAGATATCGGACTGTTCGAATCTTGTTCTGCATGTATGTGCTTAAAGACTTATCTCGTACATTTCTTCTCTTTGTACTAGAAACCTTATCGTTAGCTTTTGAGGTGCTTCCGACATCAATCTTAGGTTTGGAGACTACATAAGTAGTATCTAAAGACTTAGATAGTGTTGACTCCTTAGAAAACCTAGTCTTGCGAACTACATAAGTAGTATCATAAGATTTTGGTGTTCTAGATTTAGTGGATAAGGGTCTACGAACATTCGAACGCACATTTAATTTATAATTTGCAAAACAATTATCATGACATGGAATAAGCACATTTTGCATACAAGAAATACATAACAAAGTTTTCGCTTTAGGAGCGTTTGCAACATCAACATCAATTACATTCTTTTTGTTTGAGATAACATTTTCAGATGTGATATATGTTTGCTTATTTTTCCTAACGTAAACTGCTACTTTCTTTGCTGGCTTCTTAGAGTTAGCTAAGACACTATTCTTGACATGTGAATCTCTATTCATTGGTCTTCTAACACTAGATGCAGCATTCATTCCTGTAGAAGATAAATCATGCTTAGCCTCGTTTGTTTGTGATTCATGTGTTGTGACAACTTTGTACATTCCAGGTGCTATGACATTTTTGTTTGAATTTACCCCTCTTTGTTTGGCAGATGAAGTCTGTAAAGTGACTGGTTTTGACACGACATGGTTTTCTTCTGATTTTTGAACATCCGTTTTCTTTTGAATAACATGTTTGTGTAATGGTGTGACACAAAGAAGAGGTTGAGAACCATTTGTCTTGTCAAACTTAGTATTTACAGACTTACCTTTTTCAACATTTGCCAGTCTAGTTTTTAACTCAGATATGGTAAACAAAAGATTCTGATTCTCAGCACGAATAGCACCATATGCATATGTTTTTCTCAAGACATTGCAGCAATTAATTCGGTCCACATTTCCGTTTGAGTTGAGAAGTGTCTTTTTGATTGAATTAAATAGCTTTTGATATTCTAATTTGACATTGTCACGTTCTTTTATCAAGATTGCACCGTAAAAATCCAAGATCGTTCTCATCTTCAAGTTTTTCCATTTTTGAAATCCAAGAATAATCAAGAGGATTTGTGTTTTTATTCTTAAAACTTGAATCCCATTTATGTTTTTCTTTTTCATGTTGTAACTTTAATTCAAAATCAACACTTTGCTTTTCACACCTTTGAACATCTTTTTCAAGAATTTTTATTCTTGCTTGCAAACCCTCTTGAATCTCGATGGATTTCTTTTTAAGTTGTTCAATTTTAGTATGGAATAAATTGTCTACACATTCATGATTTAACAACACACTTAATTCAACTTCATGCTTGAGAGATACTTCCAAAAGTTGATCTTTCAAAAAATCATTTTGCTTCTCTAGTTCATAAAGTTCACTTTCTGTAGACTTAAAACATCTTTCATCTCTTTTATATCCCTCTAAAATAGTGTCTTAAAGAATTCAAAATAGAACTGCAACTCGTTGACAATTGGTTTGAGTTGATCTTGACAAAAATCATTGAGTTGTATTTCTTCAGGTGACGTATAAAAAATGCTTGCTCTTTTATAGTTCTTTTGAATTAATTCAGACAACCTTTGAAAACAATTTTTTATTTTATCTAATTCAATGATCAAAGGTGACTCACTCGGCATTGATGCCGGGATAGAAGGAGTTGCATTTGAATTCTTGTCAGAAGGAATAAAAGAAGATGGAAAATATTTTTGCTCAGCAGAAAGTTCTTTTTGAGGAACAAAGTCTTTATAGAGAGCATTTATTTGTGCATAATCAATTGTCCAACAATTCTGTTTATTTGCAACAGCAATTGGATCATTCATTTTTTCGTACACTTTTTGTTGACTTTTGGAAGCATCATCAAGAGTGTCCTCAGTATCTCTAACATTCAAAGAAATCTCTGAATTACCTAAACTAGAGGCAAGATATAACTTTGGACATTATGAAATTGCTTGCTTGAGTGTATAAGGGTTTAGGGTACCAAACCATTTTTAATTGCTGAATCATACATAGACAATGGCTTTGGTCCAAGCATAAACATTCCTAGTAAGGAATTGCCAAGTTTCAAAATTAGATCAACATTCTTTTTTAGTTTGGCCTCAAGATCTAGAACAGTGTCATGATATTTATCCTCATTTGTCTTTTTTAAATTGAATGAGTCTTTTGAAGTTCCTTATTTTGCCGTTTGTAATCTTTGACATCTAATTCTAATTTATCTCGTTGTTTTTCTAGATCTCGAATAATATCTCGATCACGAACAAATTGAGACTGGGCTTGTTGGCTAAAATGTTTTGCTCGTTTATCGGCCTTAAGAAATTCATTGAAATAATTATTATCCCTGTTTATGTTTTCCAAAATCCGAACCCTTTCCTTATACAACTCAAGCTGACTAGTCAAAGTCATGTTTTGTTTTTGAACTTTTTGAGCAAATATTTGTTGTTTTTCAGCTTCCTGATATGCATTTCTAGCTAATTGCTCTAACGCACATAGATCAGGAACATGTGTATCTTTTTCAATACTGCCACTATTAACATTCCTATTTGGTGAATCAAATATAATCAATTTAATCATCACCAATATTACTGTTTATATTTTAGTATGAGTTGGATACATTTTTTCTTCATTTTCATTGTTGGATGAAGATTGTACCTCACTTATAAATGCAGAATCATAGCTTGGCCCAGCATTAGAAGTGTTATCAGCTGGTTGAATTCTGGCCATTAAGCATGTGTTTGCACTGAGTTCTTCAATTTTTCATCCTTGAAAAGCATAGCAAGAGAAAATCATTTTGATCTTCGGTAAGAATTTTCCTAGCTTCATCCTGTTTTTGCCTATATTGAAGCATTTGTTCCATGAAGTATTTCGAGTCCCGAACTCTTGGCTTTGGATAATTCCTAGCATAATGTCCTTTTCTACTGCAGTTGTAGCATTGAACAGTTGAAGTGTTTCCTGAAGACGAGGTTCGAAGAGTCCTTTGAACATTTCCGGTCTCATTTGGAGCATTCGATCCCTCTACGATTTCCTCCTGAACATAAGCTCGTCTATTATTTCTTCCAGCATTACCAGAGTTCCTGCTTTGAATATTCACCCTGTCTCCTTGAATGATTGCTTGGTTTCTGGTATTGGATGAAGTGCGAAGACGATTATTTGTTGGAGTAGAAAAATTTTGAGTAATGGCTCGAGCAAGTAACAACATTGCAGATGCTAGAGGATCTTCAGAATTGGTGTGAACATCATCCTGCTGGTATTCATCTTCATAATCAACCACAGACGTAGGATGTGTCACATAATAAGACGATGTGTTTCTAGAAGATGAACCCGTATGTGCTACGAGAGCCAAAGGATCATGAGATTTTTCTAACTTCTTTGCTCTTGAGACATTAACCAGTTTCTCGAATTGCTGAAGATAATTAAAAAGATCATCAAACGTATCCACCGTCAGACATTTAGCAAGACAAACTTGGGTAACATATTTCAACCATTCCGGTTGCAAGCTATTCAGAAACTTTGTGTTAATTGTAACAATTGGAAAATGCATGTCATTTCTTTCCAAATCGTTCATTAACTAAGCAAAATGATTGTAAACTGAAACAAGTGCTTCCCCTGGTTCAACAACAAACTGATCAAATTTGTTTGTAAAACGAGTTTCTCTATCAACTTTGTTTTGTATAGTTCCCCTCATAAGACGTTCAACTCTTTTCCACATGTCCTTAGCCGAAGTGCAAGCATCCACAGAATTATAAATGTCATTTGGAATAGAAAGAAGAATCAGATTCATGAGCTCCATCTCAGCATCATAATGCAATAACGCATCTCCTTGTAAATCCTCAGCTGTTTGCAATTTCGGAACTGTGGAGTTGTTAGGAATGAACATCTCAAACTGATAAGGACCTTCATCAAGTGCTTTGTTAAGCCACTTTTAGTTTTCGCTCTTTCGATTTATGTATCATCTAAATCTACTTGCCCATGGTATATAACTACCCCTTTCAAGCATGGGAGGCCTAGTCTTAAAACCGGCATCAGCAAGAGATTGTTGATATGTTTTGGATGTTGACATTTCTTATGATTCAAAGATTGGATCTTTGTAGACGAAAATGAGTGATATTTGTGAAAAGTATTTCCAAACTCGGTACACTTCTTGAACACTTGTAAAACTTAGACAACACTATTCTCGAATATCACGTATTATGAAACTCGGTACCCTTCTCGAACAGAACTAAACTCGGAAAAAATACTAACAAACTCGGTATTCCTAAAACGTATTAAACTCAGAAATATTCTTACTCTAAACTCGATAGAACCGAGTTTTGAAAAATTCGAAGATTATGAATTATCAATAATCACCAACTCGATAAAACCGAAGTTTATGATAACTGGATAATCCAAAACACCTAAAACATCAAATTCGATAAAACCGAATTTGATTTCCGAGTTTTTAGAAATTGACAAATTTGTTTTTCAAAATCCTAATTCACGATAAAACCATGATCTTGATGTATTTTAACACTTAGTAATCGTATTTCCGAGATTTAATAACACTAATTCCTTATTCACACTTTTTGATAGAACCGAAAAAGTGTGAAAGGCTATAAAACTCGATAGAACCAAGTTTAAGAATATTCTCTTAATATACGATTTTCGATAGAACCGAAAATATGTATATATCTATTACAATACTTTTTCTGTCGAGATAAGACTACAAGTGCTACTGAAACTCCTAAAACTTCAAGAAAAATGATCTGAGAGTATAAAAACAACGCTACAAGTAAAAGTGTGTAAAGAACTTTGTAATCTTGTAAATCTTGTTGTCAAGGACTTATGTGGACAAAGGAAGGACCATGGACATTATTATATGTATCACATATGATAAATATAGTTATAAAAGACTTATGGTAAACTACAAAAGTGAAAAATACATAAAACAAGTGTTATATAAAAGTATACATATTCATTATAAAGGGGCTGTTTAAATTTCGAATTTCTAACAGTGGGTTTGACCAAAAATATTCTTCTTTTTCTTAAAATTTTCTTTTGTCTTATTTTAGGTTTAGAAATTTATTTTGAATTTTTAGGGGTTAAATTTCGTATACTTGCTTATTCGTCGCGTTTTATTTGTTTCCCGTTAAGTGTTTAATAGCTTTTAATTGTTGCTTTTTTTTAGTAGTTATAGAAACTCAAAAATATCTTTTCTCTTATTCAAATCACAATCCAAGCTAAAGCAAGGTTTCAATTTCACAAGTCGTTGGGGAAACGACCCGGGTGATCATTCTTCCCGGTTAAATATACGTATTATATATTATATATATCTTTTAGAGTGAGCTTTTCTTAAAGGAGACTTTAGGAAAGTTCTTAATTGCTCTCTTGGAAATATTATATTGTATATTTTATTGTAAATCATGGACTAATGGACATATTTATATGTAAGACATATAATATTTATGGTATAAAATACTTGTGGTAATTTACAAAAGTAAAAAGTACATAAAACAAGCTTTATATAAAAGTATACATATTAAACATAAAGGGGCTGTTTGGATTTTGAATTTCTAACAGTGGGTTTGACCTTTTATAAAAATAATACGTCTCATGACGATTCCAAAAAGGTAAGAAACTCGAAAAACGGATTAATAACGAAGAAGTTACGATAAAAACACGATTTACGTTAATACCGGTTTATAAAATAAACTTTATAAAAGCAAGTTATAAAATACTTCTAAAACAGAAAGTTTAGTATTTTTCACAGATTGTACATATTTTTAGGATTCCAAAACAATAAGAAACGTAATTTTTCGATTAAAAACGAAGAAGTTATGAATTACGCGAGTTTATATACTTAAAATGTATAAAAATACTTTTATAAAACCATTTTTATAAAAGTTACTGTTCATGACAGAAACATTTATTTTTGTAAACCTCATAAATAAATAGAACTTTCAATTACGAGAACGTGCTCGAAAGAATTACTAAAAACGGAGCTAAAACGAATAAAATACGACGTTTACGATAATTAAAGTTTATAAAAGTAATTTTATAAACTATGAACAGTAAAAATTACTGTTCATCAGCAGACCCCACTTTATAAAAATGTGATAATTTTAATAACGAAGACGTGCTCGAAGGAATCGCTAAAATCGGGATTAAAACGAATAAGTTGTTGCATTTACGGGTTTTACGACAATTAAATTTATAAAAGTAAATTTATAAAACGTCATGAACAGTAAAAGTACTGTTCATCAGAAGGTTATAAAATATAAAAATGTAATATTTTTATATATCATCTTAATACGAAGACGTGGACGTAAGAAACGCGAGAAACGGGTTTAAAACGGGAAAGTTATGCTAGTTTTACCAAAACGATAATTATAAACGTTTTCACTTTATAACAACGATTTTTAAATTACAAATAGATGGTGATGAGCTATATAGGATTGTATACGCTATTAGTTATCGAAGTACATAGTACTTATACGACCTATGTTTGATTAGGTTGCCTTCGGATTCGTCCGTGACTCGTTATTTCACTTACTCGATTATTACTCATTCACTTCACTGCTGAGGTGAGTTCATAGCCCCACGTTTTACATGATTTTGTTTTATAAGTTTTTGGGGTGAGAAACATGCATTGTTTTACAATTGGACACAAGTGGTTAAGTTTTACATTATGATTACGTGTTGCCTAAGTAGCGATAACCCTAGTTGAGCCCATTATCATGAACTGTCAGTTACTGGATTGTGAGCGCGAATGTTATGAATAGATCTATTGGGATTGACATCCCCGTTCGGGTGATTAGCTATCACTGGGCAAACGAACGTATACCATGTCGAACATAGGATGTTGCGGGTTAGAACATCATCACGGGCAATGTAGGCCATTTATATGGTATTCATTTATGTCGAGCTTCAGTGTCATGAGCTTAGGGCAACGTAATTACATTTATATGATGTCTGCATCTGTTGCATTATCATACACTTGGGAAATCTTGTGGTCCTACAATATACGATTTATCAAACCTATGAATTCACCAACATTATTGTTGACGTTTTAAAGCAATGTTTTTCAGGAGGTCAATAAGCACGAGGTGCAAGGGATACATTGGTGGTTTTGATTTGGATATCATGCATTAAAGATTTTGTCGCATTACATTTTGTATATCTGTTATGGGCTAGAAATCTTTGTATTTTGAACAAGTGAACAAGTGAAGCTTCGGGCTTATGTAACAAATACTTTGTTAAATCCAATGTATCAGTTTTAAATGACTTTTTGGTCGTTCTATATATATCTTATGTTATTGATCTATGAAGTAACACGCCCCGGACCCTTATTCCGCTGCGACCCAATTTGGGGGTGTTTTAGATTCATTCCACCAAAGATGTAAATCAATCACAAGATACATCAGAATTACTATTACCTTTTTCTGTATCTTTTTCGTTCCTTGATTGTCAAACAAATTATCATCAATTAGTTTTTCTATTCCTTTGATGTTCATATCTGCAAAGATTAATCAAAATAAAAAAAGTGTTATACAAACTCCAAAAATAATATTTACATCATGATTTAGGATTGAATAGTTTTACGTTTATTCTTCATCCTCTCAATTTTTAGACCATGATACAATTTTTCAAGATTCTTATTCCTGTTATCAATATCATCAATCGTGACATTCATATCTATGTTGTTGTTGTCATCTATCAAGATAAACAAAATGAAATAAATAAAAGACTATGAGGACACCCTCTCAAAACCATAATGCATAAAAACACATTCAAACATGGATTGGAACTATTAAGCCATAACCATACCAAGAATGGGCACCTGTTGCTTGCTTTCACCACAAACATCATCCATTTTAAAACAATTACGATGATGCAGTTTAATCAAGCAATTAGATTTGTTGTTTTGTGTGTAGAATTAGGGTTTATGTTTGTGTGTGTTAAACGAAGAGGCGATATGTTTATCGTTGTGTCAGTGTTTGGGTGAAGAACAATTAAACTCGCGCCCAATTAAAAGTTGCAGCCTTGAATATTTTGGCTTTGGACCGTCAATTGAATTAAGTTTCCCTTGTTGATATTTAAGGGGTCATACCCCATATCGTTTGCATACCCAAAAATAGTTTCAACCCAAAAAACATCTTCAACTAAAAACCACATTCAATAAAAATTAAAAAATGGCTAACTTCTCACATTTAGAACAACTCGCCGTCGCTGCTAATTCTATGGCATTTTTAAGGGATGTTGGTGTACTTTGAAAGGGAAAATAGAAATGATCTTGCGTTTGCAACCGGTCTCCCCAACTTTGAAACGAAAAGCAACTGTTTATAACTGAACTTGAACATTTGTGTCCATCAGTCATGACGTACAAGGTTCTGAAGTTTCTACACAAGGTTCAAAAGCATGATGGCATTAAATTGTTAGAGCTTAGGAAAATGATCGTTGAAACTCATTGGTAGGTGTCAAGAAAGATTGAATTGATTGAGGCAATTAGGACTATGTGATTGTCGTGTTTATGTGTTGGTTATGTTCCCTTGTGTCAATCTTTTGTTCTTATTTTAGTAGATTTTAGGGAATGTCCAAATTCTATGTTTTTCTAAAAAAGTCGACTTCTTAATATATTACGGTTTATGTTCATTATCAACTTTTCTTGTTTAATTACGGTTGTGTTGTATGTTTTAGCATTATAACATGTTCTTAACTATGTGATCCAAGTTGGAAATGAAAAGCCGCAACATCTTTTATAAGTCATATTATATAGTATTGGTAAATTACATCGTTTTGTAATGTATACGTGTTTTGTATTTATCTTATTACACCCTTGGTCCCTCCATGATTTAAGTTTATCCCTTTTTGCTATTTAAGGGGGACATACCCCTATCATTTGCGTCCTCAAAAACACATTATACCAAATAACACATTCAACAAGTTAAAAAAATGATTATTTCCCACGTATAGAAGAACTTGACGTCGCTGCTAATTATAGGTCATTATTTGACGGAATGATGCTTTACTTTGAAAGGGGAATGACGAATGATCTTGAGTTTGCAGCCGATCTCCACAACTTATGGGTGAAGTTGATTGACCGTACAAATGATAGGAAGTTGTTTATAACTGAACTTTACGGATTGCCACCATAAGTGATCTCATACGAGTGTGTCGAGTTTCTAAACAATGTTCAATAGAATGATTTTATTAAATTGTTAGAGTTGAGGAAGATGATCGCTAAAACTTATCGTGAGATGCATAAGGAGATTGATTTCGGTTTGGTTATGAGGACTATGTGATTGGGTTCTTCATGTTTTGGTTAGGTTGTGTTTTCATTGAAGATGATTGGTTTAGAGTTGGGCTAGGGTCTAGTCAATTGGGTCATGTGCTTCTTTTAGTTATGGCTACTTTGTGTAATTTACCCTTTGTTTTTTTAAGCCGGTGTTTATGTTTCCTGGTTGTCTGCTAGATTTTTGGGTATGTTAAAAATCTAAGTGTGTTTATGTAAAATATTCCAGTTCTTAATATATTAGGATTTATCTTCATCATCATGATCTTTGTTTGTTGGCTTAAAATTATGGTGTTATTGATGATTGTTTTTGCCTTCTACCATTTTATTGCATTTATACAACTGGGAAATTTATTAGACACACATTAACTCAAATGTTAAATATGGGAAATAATCGTTATAGCTAGAGTTGGTGCATTCCCACATGGACCATAAAAATGGTATAATACACGGTTGGTCCATGAGGTTGTTTTGTCTTTTCTCCCTTCCCGTCTTCCATATGTCTTCCAAAGGAAGATATCTTAAGGGACGAAGCGTGTAATAACAGTGATAATTAATGCAATTCACATAGAGCCTTGTGAATGCCAGTCACTTAGCCGTGTTATCTTTGATATCTAATTATTATACCAAACAAACACCGCACACTCAACAATACTAACAAAATGGCCAACTTCCCATGTCTACAGGAGCTCGCATTTGCGGCAAACTCAACCACATTAACTGACGCAATGCCGGTATATATAGAAAGGGAGATCAATGCAGATCTTCAGTTTGCAATAGGATTAAGCAATCTTTGGGACGCGTTGTATAATCGGGTTAATAAACGGAGACTTTTCATAGCCGATCTTCAAGCTTTTGGTGGTGTCTTAGTGTTGCAATGTGCTGACTTTCTCAAGCAGATGGGACAAAATGATGTGCTTAAGTTGCTAGAGCTGAGGAAAATGATCGCGTAAGTTCATCTTCAAGTGCATAGAAAGATCGATTTTCTCACAATTATGAGGTTATATTAAATGGGTTATGGATATTTTGGGTATCTTTTGTTTTTGCTGTACATGGGGATGACGATGTTGGGTAGTATCTTTTTGTGGTTTTATGTTTGTAGAACCATAGAGGGGGTGGGAGGGGTGAATATGGTTTTCTTGACTTCTTCGAAGTTTATAAAACTTCAAGTCTCGAAAGATCCAAGTGGTGTACTAATCTACTTTGCAATGAGAACACTAAGTAGATAGAGATAAGAAGAGACACCACGATATATACTGGTTCGGGAAAGGGGTTTAGTCATTTCGTACGTCCAGTTACGAATCCACGACACCGATACTATTCCTAGTATAATCCTTATGGTGAACTACAAACCGTATTACAATTTAACTTCATCGACTTTTAACAAAGCTCGACGCTCAAACAAAAAAGTTACTACCTACGGTATTCCGCTCTCGGAATCCACCCCTAAGAACATGTGATTCGTCTTAACCTATAACTCTAGAAGCCTTCCCTTTGAAAGCTTATCAAACCCCAACTAGATCCTTAATGATCTAGGCTTGATCCAACGGATACAAGATTTCCCTTACAACTCGATTGTATAAAAAGATAGATGGTGAACCGAGTCCTAACCTAGCCTAGAGACTTGATTCTAAAAAAAGGGTATAAGAAATAAGACCCTCGACAAAACACACAAGTATGTATTAGGTACTTGTATACCTCTCTTGCGGAGATGTGTGTTCTTCAACAGATGATAAAGGAGAAGAATAAGAACACTTGATGTTTAGACTTAGAGGATTAGAGGAGAGAAAAGGGAGGAAATCGTGTTTGCAAAAGGTGAGCAATACAAAGGCCAAAGGTGGGTATTTATAGGCCAATGAACACAAATTGTTAAAAAGCAATTCATGTCTAGCGCGCTGCCCACGCGCCAGCGCGCCAGATTCCCGAAGTTGTTTTCTTCGGGACTTGGTGTTTTAAACACCGCACTTGTTAAACCCCCAATTGTACTTCACGCTATGACCTTGCAATCATTCTTATGCTCAAGGTCAACCAACTCAAATAGCCATTTTGATAAAAACGTTTGTGAAGTATTAAAAGCATCTTACTTATCCGATAATGAAAAGAGAGAAAAGAATTATCGAAAAGGGGTATTTTGGGTATTCCTCAAAGTCTAACTAGCTTAGTTGGGATCCAACTAAAGATTTAAAATAGCTAGTTAGGGTACAAGAGAATATTCTTGAAATATTCTTTGCTTGGAGAGAAAGGGGGAAAGATTTGAAATTTGAATTTCAAATTCAATTAGCCACGTGTTGGATAAGAAGTAATGAGTTGTGTGTGAGTTGTCATAATGTGACATGATGTGATAGAAGGGACCGTCTTGATCTTGTTTGAAATTGAGGGTGAGGATGTGAGGAGGACACTTGGTTAAGTGACAAGATGAAGGGTAGAAAAAAGGTTGTGTTTGTTGTGTAGGTGAGAAATGAATGTTTGTAAGAGAGATTGTGTTTATTTAAGATGAGAGATCAATCCAATGGTTGAGAAGAGAATGAGAGAGTTTGGATTGATGAGGTGACTTGATCAAGGGTAAAAGAGAAGTGTGTTTGTTGTGAAGCAATCTAAGGGTTGAAAAGAGAGTGTGGGAACTTGGATTGGTGACATGGCTTGATCAAGGGTTGAGAGTGTGTGTAATTTAAATTGTATGGAGAAGAAGGTGAATAATGAATGAATGGTGGAGAATGTTTTGAAAAGATATGAAATATCTTAGTTGGGAATGTAGGAGACATAGAAGTATAACAAGTACAAGAGAAGTACATTGTGTGGGGAATGTGAGTTGGCATATGGAGGATAAGATTTGAGATTTATTTGGTGAAAGTTTATGTGTATGAAGGTTTGAAGATGAAGATGAAGAATGAAATCAAATGATTGATTTGGGTTAATAATCACATTGCCAATAGAGAAAAGAGTGGGCATATATGATTATGAGATTGTTTAGGAAGAAGATGTTTGGAGTGTGTGTGGAAGAGATGAAATCACTTGTTGGGTAAGAAGGGTAAACAAGTGATTAGGAAGAATGGGTAGAAGGATTGTGTAGAAGAAGTGTGGACTTGTACATGTCAGGAGTACATGTGAGTTTGTAAAACATTTGTATGGGTAAGGAAGTGAGAAAAGTCAGGGACCAACCATGTAATAGGAAAAAGACAAAAAAAATTGAACAATATTATTTACTGTTTGAGTAAGGAGTCAGGGACCAACTATGCAATCTAAATCTTTACTGAAAAGACGTTAACACCCTTCAAGTGAAGATCGACGTGGCAGCGATAACGAAAAATATAAATATCGTTACATATAACGGGGCTCGAAGGACCAAACGGGCATCAAAACACGACTTTAAGGACCACGTACAAAATTCCCCATTATCTGGGAGACCAAACGGGCAAACGGACCTAAGTTCAAGGACCAACAATGTAATTTACCTCTAAAAAAAAGTAAAGGAGTAGTAACAATTATTGGTGGAGCTATAAAGATCCCAAAACCAACTTCTTGAGTTCTTCCTCTTGGTTTGTTGGACTAGAAATAAATTTTAGGGTTGTTGAAAAATTTGAATCAAAATCCAAAAAGATGTCATCTTCTAAACACGGCATTCACCATCCCCCTAAAGAACTCATTGATGATCTCTGCAGGTGGCTATATCTCTATTTCATACTTAATACTAGAGTAATAATTTGTCTTTTTAGTCTAATTTGTTTTATAAGAAATGTTTTTATTTTTGTTTTATCAGTCGATTTGTTTTGAATGTTCCGAAAGAGGACCAGCAGTCATTTGAGAGGATTTTGTTTCTTGTGGAGTATGCACATTGGTTCTATGAAGACAATTCTGTCGAAAACAACCCGTCGTTGAAGTCGTTTACTTTGAAGGAGTTTACGTCTCTAAGTATCCTTTTATACTTGTTGTTGGTTTGTTTCCGGGCTTATCGGCTTATTTCAAATTGGAAATGCTAATAAAGTCACTTTTTTTGGAACTTACAAGCTTACCAGCTTCAGCTTTGGGCTTATTTAAGTCCAAAATTCGAGTTAATAAGCTCACAAGTCCTAAAAGAAGTGAACTTTTTGGCTTTTTATAATTTCAGATATGCCCATAAGCCAGGGAAATAAGTTAATCGATACACCCCCTTGAATATGTTAAGGTGTATGATATAGTTTCAGAAAGTATATGCTTGCTGTGATTTATGTCAATTTAATTTGATGACAATGCTAGATCATTTACGTCATGTACTTCCAAATTTGGCATACTTTTATAGTTTATCTGGCGTATGGGCTTATTTGAAGTTGGACAAGAGAACAAGCTCACTTTTTTTAGAGCTCGTGGCTTATTGAGTACAAAAGCTCAAGTTGATAAGATCATAAGCCCTAAAAAGTGAGCTTATTGGCTTTTCTAAATTTTCAAATAAGCCCATAAGCTCGGGAAGTAATCTAATCAATACACCCCCGTAAATATGTAAAGGTGTATAATAGAAACTTTTGTTGTATATCTTTTCTTTTTGTTATTGTTTGTGCTCCTTAAGGTGGTATAGTGTTTAACAGTTGTGATGTATTGAAGCCTTATGTTCCTCACATAGACGATATATTTAAGGATTTTACGTCATACAAGGTCCGAGTTCCTGTGACTGGAGCGATTATCTTGGATCAGACATATGAAAGGGTAAGGTTTCTTCCCAACTAAGTGTTGTAGTGGTCCGTGTTTGAAATTTTCGATATTTTATATTGCTTATACCATGTTTGTCTTCTATGAATTTTGGTCATCTGTCTTTTCTGAGGTGCATAAGACTAGGCAAGCAAGTATTGAATGCACATGTCCGTTTCCACGTTTCGTATTATATATTTTGCTCTCTTGATTACTCCCTGTAATTAATGATCGATAACTTTTAGATATGATGCAATATGGAGCTGCCACTATGATAGAATAAAATGCAAACTGTTACAGTTATGCAACATAATTATACATGCTGCGATTTATATGAAGGCTGCACCGCTTCTTAGCAAAGTTTACCTGATGGTACATGTAAACGAATGGCAAAAAAATTTGTTTATGATTGAAGGGCAGGCAAATTTGTTTATATGCTATTGCTTTGTTCTTGCTTCTGATACAATTCAAGAACATGTCACGTTCAGTATTTAGCTCGCTCTTTCCATTGATTTTTTAGATGGGTCTGAGTTCTTCTTATGCTAACTTAAATTCGGCTTAGGATCAAGGTCTCTACAGTCTACACCAAGGACCTTGATTATATTCTTCTGTTCTTTAGATGTGCCTTCATCATGGAACGTGGATAAAAGGGTCAAGAGACTTGCTCCCTGAATTTTTATTGATCCAGTATTAGTTGAATTACATTATGCTAGATGTAAAGGAACACAAACATTTTTGTAGAAGGGAAATTACAGTAGATGTTGCCTGTGATGTTATTGTGATGGTGACCATGTTTCTGATTTTGTTTTTATTTTTTAGTAGCCCATGTTTCTGATATTGATATACCTTTCATATGCAGTGTGTACTAGTGAAAGCGTGGAAGGGATCAAGTTGGAGTTTTCCAAGAGGGAAAAAGAACAAAGACGAGGAAGACCACAATTGTGCTATCAGAGAAGTAAATGTTATTCTTTTCTCATAAAATATTACACGTGCTTTCAGTTTGTCATTGGTGACCCTTAACTTGTTCTATACTTCTATTTCATCATTTTAATGAACGGATTATGGCTCAATTATATATAAGATTTAGAGGTCTTATCTGCAATAAGCTTTGTTAAAAATATTTCCTTCAAATCTGGAAGGCTGCAAACTAGTTTAGATCTCATTTTATAGTTAACATGATCAAATTTCAGTTGCATTTTGGTACTGATGTAAATATTTGGTTGCTACCTATCTTTTCTGTTTGCAGGTTCTGGAAGAAACAGGATTTGATGTTTCAAAGCTTATTAACCAAGATGAATTTATCGAATTGACGTTTGGGCCACAGAGAGTACGACTCTACATAGTTGGAGGCGTGAAAGACGACACAACATTTGCCTGTCAAACCAAAAAGGAGATAAGTGTATGTGGTTCTTGTTATTGATATGTAATGCATATTTGTATTTTCATGTCCTTAACCCAAAAGAAAACGCCACTCTGATTTCCAGTTTTCAGGCATCTCTCCCAGTGCTCGGTATCAGCTGTTAAGTTGTGGTATTAATAACTCTGATGTCTGCTTTCAACTGCAGGAAATTGCATGGCAGAGGCTTGATGATCTTCAACCAGTATATGGAGATGTTATATCACATGGTGTAACTGGTCTTAAGTTGTACATGGTTGCTCCATTTTTGAAGTAAGTAACTTGCAACTACTATGTGCTTTAATTAACTCTTATTTCTCGTTTGTGCTAAAATAACCATTTTTTACGTATCAGAATACTAATGCATTCACGACTTCTGACAGATCCTTAAGATCATGGATTTCGACGCATCAATCACCAGTAAAACCAAAAGTAAATGCACCTGCAAGAGGTTTGTATCCATCTCTTACTTTCTGGTGAAGCAAACTGTCACTCATTTTTGGTTAATTCATCTGGCTGATTAAATTCTCTGTTCTCATGAAGCAAAAAGCGTGTGGAAAGCGAAAGGAAATTATCCGGGGAGTAGCTTAGTGACAACAGAGGTTCCATCAAGCAAAAGTAGCCTTGTTTCAAATGCCTCCAACAAAGGCCCCGGTCAAACCTTCAGAAATTTCCGGTTCAATACGCATCCCATATTACAGGCTATAGATACTGTTTTCTCCTCGTAAAAAGCCAGTGTAAACAGTTCATGCACATAGTAGATCCAGTGTAATCCTTCACGCCCCCATGATCTTGACATGCTGAAACTGTATGCGCTGTAAAGTTAAATTATGATTAGAGGTTTGAATATGTCAGTAGTATTCCTGTATATAACTAGTGTTTGGCACTCTTTTCTCTGACGAATGAAGTTGGAAACTTGTTTTTGGACCGATTTAATTAGTCTTGTTGAAAAATTTTGGTTTTGCTATGCCAAATCTGTTTTCTTTCTGGTATTTAGTATAGTTTTTCTTTTTCATATTTAGAACGAAGTTTGAAATGTAAATTATACACTTTTATACATTGAAATGTTGTATCTTACTGCACTTGTATAAAACACTTGCCTCTGAGTCTTTCTAAATGAAAACAAGTTCGTTCTTCTGCAGATGTGCAAGTAAAAGGTGACTAATCTTCACTTGGGTTGTTCTTGATGTGGACTCGATCATCTGGCTTTTCTTCCGCTTATCTTTTTTATTCTTTCATGGTGCAAATGTGGTATCAGTACTGCAAGACCTTTTGGCATAATTCTCTGATATTGAGACTTGAGAGCCGTAGTAATATGTGATATCTGGTCAGCTACTTATTTTGTTTAACGTCGTGTATGTATATTGGCCACCAAATGCATATCATTTCGAATATGGTCTGTAGTCTACTGATATTAGTTTTCTTAACTAGCGGGTTTGAGATTCGTTATTGACTTGTAGTATATCTCAACCATATGAAAGAAAGAACACGGTATCACACCTGCATCATGGCCAATTTTCAACATGAGATCTTATATATAACGAGCAGTTGGCTGAGTTTTGGAACATCATACTAACCAAGCAATGCCCTTGCACATATGCAAGAATTAATCTAGGTTATATTTATAAATAAACCATTCTGAACTAAAAGTTATCCCATGTAATAGACCATCCATTTACACTGTAACAACTTTCCTACACAGTATTTGCTTAAATTGGTCAGTTTTAGGAAACTGGTCTGACACGATACTCCATAACAGAAGATGGGATTTATGGAGATTGAAAGATTAGTGCCTTGGTGGATAAATGATGCTTATGTTTGTACCTTCTCAACACAAGCAGAAGACAAGTTGATTAATCTGAGCGCCGAACCAAATCGTAAAATTATACAACAATTTTGTTTCGATATTCTACCTACACCCCAGATCAATACAACTTATGGAAGTACATTACATTTTTGTTTTATAACCCGTACGAATCCCATGTTCCCTTGTGCGGACAACCCGACCTACTACGATTAAACTCCAACCAAAAATACGACGCCACAAGAGGCTGACTGTGACAATCTCCGTGTCTCGTCTCTTCCCACCATGAACATATACATATAAAGCAAGAGAACCCGAAAGTCTGATACCTACAATTACAGATTTTGCAGAACACAAGCCAGCACATCCTAACTCTGTTTAAATCATTTCACTTGATATCAAATTTGTAACTCCTTCAAGTTATTTTCCAGTCTGGGTTCTTGAAATTTCGCCTCCTCTTCCTTTGGTGTTGGCAAACCACCCATTGTGCTGACTGAAGTTGCTGACGGTTTCACAGGAGACTTCGAATCTTGGACAGTAGAAATGGTATGCCCTTTGTCTTCTGTTGGTGGTGTTGAGCTCGGCACTGACTTGGCGGAGGATTGAGGGATGTTGGGAGCAGAATAAACTGGCATCGCTTGTCTCATAGTAACCGGAGGTGCTACACCACACATAGTCGGTATCCCCCTGAACTGAGGCGGAAGCTGATTAGGCTGTACTATACCCATATGAGGCATAGGAAGTGGAGGGGCAGAAAAAACAGGAATTGCATTGCGTATGGTGACTGGTGGGGCAATCCCGTGATGAGCCCTGAAGTGCCCAACAGGGATATATGGTGCAGCTCCGACTGCAGGGAACTTGTGTGGTCGGGTTGTACGTACTTCAGGGGTGGTGCTTGTGGTAATAAATTTAAATTTGTTTTCTGGAGACGGTTTTGAGGGTACGTGTGTCTCATTTTCTGTGGCTCTGTTGTTTTGAGGTTTTTTGTTACATGTTTCGTCATTATCTAACAATGTGGTGAGATGAGGCCTACTTCGAGGGGTTGCTTTGGGGCATATTAATGGAAGTATTTTTGATGTAGTGGATGCAGGTGACTGTGCAGTATGTGGCTTTGGATTTGGTGCTGGAAACTGGATAGGAAACGGTATATTGGACATCCTTGCCTTCAATCTGAATTTCTGTAAAGCACGAGCTACAATGACATGCTCCTGCTCCTCCAGGATCCCTTTTTGCAAAGACGAACTTTCTGTTTGCTGGGTCACTGAAAAGAGGAAAAGTCGGTCGTTAGTGTCTACAATGCAATAATATATAATGCATCGCATGTATGTCATATAAAGCTCTAGGGATGATAGAACCTGTGTTTGAGAAAGTGTGCATCAGGAGCACCTGAGGCGTGATGTGATGCGATGCACTACCCTATTGCATCAGACACCCTAATGCGTTGGTGAGGCGCACGCATCAGCTGAGGCATGCATCAGCGCTTTTTGGCGCATCATGTACTTTGGACCTTATAACATAAAACTGGACTTACTAATGTATATCAGGCTTCTTCTAATGGGCTTTACTTTTAATATGTGGGTCTAATCCGACCAATTTCTAATAAAAGTAACAGATACTAGACACATAGCAGTCCCTAAAATGACTTCTAGCTTAGTTTTGAAGGAATTTGAATTTCCATGGATGCTTTTAATAGTTAAAAAATGATAACTTTTGATCTTTGTTTTCGACTATTTATGTACTTTAGCGTTATGGAATCCCAAACTATGAGAATGCATGGTATCTTTTGGTATTGAATGTGGTATTGCATGGTATCTTTTGTGTACTATATATAATTTATTACAAGTATTTTCACAAAATTGTCGCCTTGGGTACGAGATGCGCACGCTTTCACCTCACGCCTCGACTTTTTGACCCTTACCGCAACGGAGCGCATTGCGTTTTTTAAAACCAAGGATAAAACTATTATGGCAATTTAAAAACATTAGTCTATTTATATACATACGATTTAACTCATAGAAGCAAGCACAACTACCAAAAGGCGATAATGCAGAGAATTTACAACGTGTGGTTTATACATTGCACACTAACCTAAAACTGGATCTGGCAACCTGCTTATCACCCTTGAAAATTATTCATGTATCTACCATTTTAACAGAAGAAATGAGAAGTTGCGAGCTATGCATTGTGGTATATAAATACATAAGCAATCTTGATTTACACCCTCGACTTGCAAATTCTGAATTATATTCGCAATTTCAATAAATCAAACAAATTACGGAGTAACACTTTTTGTACCAAAGAAGGTGTTCAGTGCTAAGATATCTTGAAATAGGAATGCATGATGAAACAATGTGCCAAACTGCATAAGTTTGAAGTTGTCAGCACTCACCATCTAAACAAATAATTTTTTTAGTGACTGTAACACCGGATGTTCTATGGTTGCAACGAGAAAAGGCTTAGCAAGGTATTTTTTTGGTTGGCCATAGAGTTAAGCACAGCTATCATACATCTTTAGATATTATAACTCCTTAGTAAGATATACGTCAAAAGTTTGCACACACTAAAAAGATTTAAGAGGTTCGTCCTACTAAGACAGTGGCTTTTTTTTATTAGTGGCAACTTCTCAAAATGAGGGATATGGCTGAAATGTCTATAATCGCTATATTAGTTTAAGATGGCATCACTTACAAAGTTTCAGAGATGACCAAGCTGACATGGCGGCATTTTTCTCAGCTTGCTTCTTATTCTTTGCTGGTTCACCCGTAAATGTACAGCCTGCCAACTCTACAGTACAGGTGAAGACTGGCAAATGCCCAAGGCCTGTCCTAAAAGTTGTATATGTCGGCAACGATGCCCCTACTCTTTGAGAAACCTCTTGCAGAAGGTTCTTATACACCCCTGTCTCGTCCTGTCCAAGCAAATTCAGTCAGGTAAGTAGAGCTCTTGAAAAAGTTAGATGTGAGATACTGATGTTACTGTAATTATGGATCCTGCCAAGGGACTATACATGAAAATATTATCACAGACTTCTTTTAGATATCTGCTTCTTCAGTTAATCAGATTACTAATTCTTTTATTGGTACAACTGCACACGTATATTATAAGACTAGCCCACATAGTTAATTTACTGATTTTTGTTTGCAATCTAATACATTAAGGTATTCTTAAACCTACACTGCTGCATGTGTTTGTGATATGATTTTATGGCTTAAAAGCCAGTAGCATCAAGCATGTTGCCATGCTTATAATCGACACATATTACATATATACTGCCATGATGGCTACCCGTTGTATTTTGTAAATATAATGCCATCATACATTTATAAGGTCTTAAGTCATCACAACTGAGATTTAACGTCAGAAGTGCCAGCCCCTGTGCAGCAAGTTCTGTTCTGAAAAAAAAAGCAAGGTTCTCTCCTTAAGGATCAAAACCTTGCTAAGCATAATGAAAAAGACAATGCTTGCTAAGCATAATGAAAAGACGATCCGAACATACCACCTCTCGAATTACGCGATATTCAAGCAGAAAAAACAAAAGGATAAGACGATTAAACCTTTTAAACCAAAAGGGTTTACGAACAACATACAGTAGTCCCCCTCCTATGTTGTAATCCAATTAACTAGCACGTTTTAAAACATTATCAGCACCCCCTATATGATACCTTACTTGCTTATTCCTTAACCAAATTAAATAAAACTCTTCCCGAATCCCCACTAAACGGGTCAATAGAAAAGGATCCCTGGTCATGTTACCCACGGACGTCAAGCCTTTTTTTTTTGCTCTGATGGGCCTAACCAGTATTCCCGTGGCCGTTTCCTAACAACACGGACAATTAAACACACTTTCTACACAAGGGGGTGTTTGTTTCAGCTTATATAGCAGGCTTATTTGGTTTTGGGCTTATGTTTCATAAGCTCACTTTTTGTGGATTATTTTGAAACTTTTCGGCTTATATAAGCTCATTATGACATAACAAACTTATATAAGCCGTAAAGTTTGAAAATAAGCCACAAAAAGTGAGCTTATGAAACATAAGCCCAAAACCAAATATAGCCGGCTTATGGCTTATTTGGTTTTGGGCTTATGTTTCATAAGCTCACATTTTGTGGCTTATTTTGAAACTTTTCAGCTTATGTAAGTTAATTATGGCATAAAAACTTATATAAGGCGAAAATTTTCACAATAAGCCATAAAAATTTAGGCCTTTAACTCACATTTCTATACCCAAACCCACCCTCACCGCACACAACCGCCAATTGAAGACACTTTGTATATAAGTCACATTTCTATACCCAAACCCACCCTCACCGCACACAACCGCCAATTGAAGACACTTTGTATATAAGTCACATTTTTTCTATATAAATGAAGATGACAATCACAAAAGATAAGAAAAAAAGACAGCTCACCAAAATCCTGGCAGCGAGCGAATTAGACGGACCACGTCTGGCTAACGCATTGAGTGCGACCTCAGCAGCAGAATGCTCAGCCTGACGCAACGTGGTACAGTAATTAGGGCATTCATAAGTCTCACCGTTAAAATTAACAGTAGCTTTAAACCTAGGAGCGTGATCTGGACCTTCTCTGATACTTATATATGAAGGTAAATTAAAACAGCTTCTTTGTGCTAATTCCTGTAACTGATTCTTATACATGATCTTATTAATTGATGATGATGTTCATTCGATTGTGATGATTATTTAGGGTTTTCAAAATTTTAGTATAATGAAATAGATACAGATGTTAGATATAGAGAGAGAAAGAAACTTGTGTAATGGAAGACAAGGGAAAGTACACTAGATTAAGATGTGTTTTTTTTAAGGAAATGGTTTTCTTTATTTTGTAAAGGGAGTTGATCGCACATTCTTATTTTTTATTCATGCATTTAAATTTACAAACTGGCAAAGCATTATTCAAGAAATGTACAACTGGTTAAAGCGCATAATAGAGTGTATAGATCAAAAATAAGAGTGTATAAATCATTAGCATTTTTAATACTAGGAATTATTATGTGTACTTTTTGAGTTGGATTCATTTTTCTCAATGTGGTTTAACACTTTAACCAAATGATCAAGGGTATTTTCGGTCAAAAATAACAAGAGTAAGGAGTAGCGATAAGCTGTATCAGAAAGTAGTAATTGTTTGTTTTGATAAAACGTTTAGTAACATAGCTTTTGTGTATGTTGTAATTATTAAATGTGAATGCAAGTTGTCAGTAAATGTGTCTGCAAGTAGCATTTTGATTTGAAGCGTTTAGAAAAATTAGGAATGCTAGTTACTTGCTCCCAAACAAGCATTTTTTACAAAATGTTAAACGATAGTTGCTAGTTGGTTCAAAACACTCATTAACGTTCGCTGACAAACATACCTTAAATGCAATGTAATAATAGCGCGCGGATTGAACCAATGAGCTATCTGCTAAGAGAATGGCTTATCCATTGTTAGTAACGACTCAAACATAGCAGCTTACCTTGTTATGGTGAGTTAATTGAGTAAAGCTACCTACTTAGAATCGAGAAACCGAATTGATAGGATCAGTTCATACATATTTTGATTCGCTCTGGTTCAATTTTTGAATCATGATAAATCCTAACGACGAGTATGTCTATTACTCTTTTATTAGCAATCATTTTTATCAGTAAACTCTATCATATGAAATAATTATAAATATATACCATAATACACTCACACGCATAAAACATGAGCAAACCGCTTTAAAGATCCTTACTTCACGCGTAAATAAGGACCGTCTATTGTGGTTGACGACGCACGAAGACATGCTCCATTATGGCCGGTCTTACAGGTCAAGTTTTTATGTTGTTTTTATATTTGTTGGTTTGTGAAACCTCTTTCCATATATGTCCTAATTTAAGATTATACTAACATAAATGAAAAAAAGATAGAAATAAGTGATTAAATATTTAGACTACTCATAATGGTCACATCCCCTCATCTTTCATCAACACCATCTCACCAGGAAAATCAGAAAACGACAACCTACAAAATTGAACGTTTTTGTATTTAAGATAAGAATGCAATTGGACGCAACGATGTTGGTGTGAAAAGGATGAGAGAAATAGTATACATGATCTCTACGACAACCGACTGGATTTTGACACAATCCGCACCTGCAATCCTCATTGTTGGGGCAACATTGAGTAGGATCTTCTTTATGTTTTAATGATGAAAAATAAACGTTCGCAACACTTAAAATAACAAACGATAGCCAAAATTCAAAAAACCAAAATAGTGACTCTAACGGGCTGGTCACGCGTCAACGCGTGGCCAGTGCGTCAATCACGGCATTTGTTTTTACCGATTTTGTTTTGTCGGCTTTCCTCTTACCCGACACATGTGGAAACTTCAATAAATGTATGCACATGATACTTGAACATTTTGGAACACTCCAAATGAGGTTTAGACTTAGAGAGGAGCAAAAATAAATCATTTCGCTTTTCAACAAAACGTCAACTCAATTCTTTTTTCAAACGTCTCTAGCCAAGGCTGAAACTTCTTTCTAAACCTAGTATGAATATACTTTCAACATATCATCAAACAAAAGTATTCATTTGACCTTATTTAGGATTTACGTTGTTCTTAATCATGTAACGGTTTTACTCAAGTAAGTCAAAGGTCACTTTGCATAAACGCGTCCTTTTCCGTTATGAGATATGCTTTACTTAAGATGCAAAGCACTTAGCTTGTTTGCATCAAAATGATTAGTGATCAAATCCATTATTGAAAATCATGGATTAAAGTCTAAATGGTTAATTGAGTTTGTGGTAATTGAAGGTTGATCCTACTTTGAACCTTCCTACCTTTTTCTATGTAAATGATTTACAAACTCCCATGTGTATTCCTCACGTGTCTCCTACACCTCACTTCTCATCTAAACATTCCCTAATCATTTGTCAATTTCTTCTATCCAACAAATGATTATACCTTCTACACACTCTAAACATTCTTTTCCTAAACCATCCAATAATCACATGTGCCCGTCTCTTTTCTCTCTTATGGCAATGTGATTATCAACCTAATCAATCCTTTGATTATCACCCTTATCATCGTCATCACTTAAACCTTCTTTACAGCTACAATCCTAAACCTTTCTCCATATAAACCTTCCCCAAATCACACTCACATGGGATAACTCACATTCCCTTACACCATTGTACTTGTTGTACTTCTTGTCCTTTCATTCCCATAATTGGCTCTTATCTTTCACATCAAAACATTATCTACCACACATTCCCTATTCACTCTTCTTCTTCTACACTCACACAACTCTCTCTTAAATTCATACCACACACACACACACACTCAAAGCTTCCTCTATACACCTCTTCTCACAACACCTCTTGGTTTGAATTCACATCTCACATATTCACCAAAGCTTCCCTCACACACATAGCCAACTCATTCTTATCCTAAAACTTCAAATTTAAATTTAAAATCACAAGCCATAGGCTCCCTTCTATCACATCAAACATCTTATCCAAGCCGACTCACTCTAACTCACTTCCAACTCACCCTTATCCTTAGAATTCAAATTTCGAATTTGAATTCTTAGGCCTAACCCATCACATCAATGCCAGCTCACATCCTTTACACATTTAATCCATATGTCTATTATTTAAATTTAAAATTCAAATTATCCCTCCAACATCCACACTTCTTTTCCAAGCCAAGGAATATATATTCATTTGACATATTCTTTATTCTTTTGGCATATTCCTTTCTATCCTAACTATGTCAACTCATTCACTTAACCATGATTAGTTTCTAACTAAGCCATTTACATTTGAGGAATACCCAAACATACCCTTTTTCTAATAGTTCTTCTTTATCTCTTTGATATTGGACAACATCCTCAAATATTCTTCTAAATTACTTCACAAATATTTTTATCCAATGGCTATTTGAATTGGTTGACCTTGAGTGTAAGAATGATAAAAATGTCAAAGCGTGAAGTACAATTGGGGGTTTAGCAAGAACGGGTATTTAAAAGGCCAAAATCCTAAAAAACCATCACGGGCTTTTGGCGTGCTGGCTACGCACTGACACATGGCTAGCGCGCCACTCTCGAAATGGTTTTTACCATTTTGGGATTTTGGCCTATAAATACCCCATCTTGGCTCTTGTATTCCTAACCTCTTGCCAAGCGTTTTTTCTCTTTTTTTCCCTTCTCCTATCATCTAAGTCTAACACCTCTTGTGTTCTTAATCTTCTCAATTTATCATCTATTGACAAATACATCTCCGCAAGTGAGACACACAAGTACCTAATCCACACTTGTGTTTTATTAGTCGAAGGTCTTTTTCTTATACATTTTCTATTATAATCGAGTCTCTAGGTTAGGTAAAGACTTGATTTAAACAATCAACTTTTCATTTAGTTTGGTTGTAAGGGAAGTCTTATATTTTAGTGATCAAGCCTAGATAATTGGGGATCTAGTTGGGGTTTTGGTAAGCTTCTAAGGGGAAGTTCTTAGTGGTCTTAGTTGATCTTAGCAATCCTAGAAGAAAATTCGAATCACAGGTTCTTAGGGGTGGATTCCAAGGGCGGAATATCGTAGGGAGTAGCTAGCTCTTCTTAGTGAGCGTCAATCTTTGTGCATATTGGTTGAGCGAAGTTGTAATACGGTTTATAGTCCACTATAAGGATTATACTAGAGTAATAGTATAGGTGTCGTTGATTCGTAACTGGATATACGGATGGTATAAACCCCCCATCCCGAACCAGTATATATCGTGGTCTCTCTCTCTCTCTTCATCTACTTATTGTTCTTTTAGCTATGTAGATCATTACACCACTCGGTTCTTTAAGGCTTGAAGTTTTATAAACTTTGAAGAAGTCAAAAAGACCGTATTCAACCCCCTACGGTTCTACACTTGTAAATAAAATTATGCCTTATTTTTCCCACCCTTCGCACATCGATATAACTGTTAGAAATGGTTATCTAATAACCTAATATTACACATAATATTCTACGAGCTACGCATCAGAAATAAACACATATAGCAAATATAATTAACATAAAAAACATAAACGAAAACCGTACCTTATAGCAATCAAGCTATGGAAGAACCTGAGCTTCTTCAAAATACGCATGTGTATTAAATCGTGCGAAACTGAAACCCCTCTAGTTACTAAAGCAAGTAACCTTTACGTGTATCCACACTACACGTTACCCGATATCACCCGAATGCTAGTTCCCAAACTAACGTATACCGAATACTAGAAAAACCAAACTCTAGAATCCCTTACTTAGGGACTCCTAGAATTCAGCTAGGATGAGAGAAGAGAAGAGAGGGATGGTTTTTATGAGGGTAGAATTAGGGCATCCTAATTATAGTAACTTGGGGCCTAAGCTAGCAAAAGCCCACCCTCCCTTTCTCTCTTGGTATGGCCAGCCAAACAAAGCCCAAAACACCCCTTGGGTTGACTTTTTGACTTTGTATAATTATTATGTACATTATATATTAATTAAGGGGCTTATAGTTAATTATTCGTAAACGAACTAATTAACGACCGTTAAGTATACTATCGTTAGAGTATTGAGGAGAGGGGGATTTGGAGGAAGGGGGGGAGGGGAGGGAGGCGGGGATGTGGGGGGGAGCTAAGAGAGGTGGTGGGGTTGGTGGAAGGGTGGCAAGGGCGGATGGGTGGGGGCAGTGGGAAGGATGTAAGGTGCAGTTAGGGTTATGGATGTCGGGTTTTGTCCTGGCCTGGAATGAGTTGGACATGTGTTCGGGTGTTAGGGTAGGGGTCTGGGTGTATGTTTTTTGTTTTGTGTGCGGAGCAAGCAGAGGAGTTGTTGCTAGTTGAATACACCTGGATGGGGGTGAGGATTATTGGCGGTGTGGGTTGAATGGGAGGACGTAATGGGCAGGGGGGAAGAGAAGGGGGTGTAGATGGTCGATCCCTTGTGTCCCGGCTTGTGTGTTGTCTTGTTTTGGTTTCGTGTTTGAATCGTTATGTTATTGCTTACATTTTTGCGCTTGTTCGCGTTTTTGTTTTCTTGGTCCGTGGTTCGTTTCTATCGTTTGTGCGATTACTTGAAGGAGAGGGTTGCTTTGCTGGCGGAGGGTGGTTCTTTATACCTTGCATGTCTGTTCCTTTACTTAGCGTGATCGGTCGCTAGTCTGGGGCCATTTGCCGTTAATGAAGTCTAGTAGTTTATGTCTGTGTATCCTTCTCTAACTGGGAATGCCTATTTTTCTGACTGATTATATTTTTGCTTTTTGTTCTATTCTTTGGACTTTGTTTGACTGTGTTGTGCTTCTTCATTAGGGTTGAAAATGGTCTTGCTCGATTTACTATGGTGTTCGGGGGTGTAGGAAACCACGTTAGAGGGGTTGGGGGTGGTCTAGGGGTGCAAGGAGGCTGAGGGGGGAGCTGTGTGGTTAAGTGGAAGGAATGGGATTAGGTGTGGGGGGGTAGGGCAGGGGGGGAGTTATGAGGGGAGATCTTGGGTCAAGTTGAGGAGGGTGGGAGGGGAAGGGGAGGGGAAGGGGGGTTTGGAGCGAAGGACCAAGTCGGAAGCAAGGGAGGGGATTCCAAGGTAGGTTTCGTAGGGAACTGGGAAGGAGGGCAGGGGGGGAAGTGAGGATAGCGGGATAGGGGTGGAGGCCAAAGGAGAGGGGGGCGAGGGGAAGGGGGGGAGGGAGTAGGGGGGTGGGGGAGCAAGTAGGGGTTCTGGGAGTGGAGAAAGTGGGGGTTAGGGGGGAGGGAAGGAGGGGGGAGGGTGAGGAGGGGCAGGGGGAAGGTATTTAAGTATGGAAGGGGATTGGATGGGGGACAGGAGGGGGATAGAGGGGGGGGAGTGATGGCGCCAGTAGAGCAGGTAGAGCGATTGGTAAGGGAGGGAGGGGGTGAGGGTAACCAAAAAGGGGAAGGGGTGAGGGGAGTGGGGGTGGGAGAAGTAGGGGGGGTGTCAAGGGGGTGGGAGGGAGGGGGGGAATGCAGGACTTGTGGAGGGGGAAGGTTATGTAGGGCTGTGGGGGTGGTTGTGTATAGGTGGTATTTTGTGGCAATGCTGGTTTGGGGTGGGATGTTTTGTATGCGCGGGGTTTTGAGGCGTTTGTGGGTTTGGCTCCGGGTTTGTTTAGGGTGAGTATAGTAGGTGGCTTGGGTCAGTCTTTTTTTTGGGCGTCCTTCTTTTTTTTTATGGATTTTCCTTTCGTTCCGCCTTTCTATTTATTTATTCTCTTGCTTCTTTTATTTTTCTTATTCAGTGTCAGTCTCGTTCCTTTCTTCGTATTTTTGTTAGTCTTGGGGCTGTATATCTCGTCCTGTTGGTAGAAGTTTTTTCGTCAGCATAGTAAGTTTTCACGTTTGTGTTTGTTGTTTTGTTCGCTGTGGGAGGCTGATGTGTTCCGTTTATGTGACTTGTTTCTGATGTCCACGGGGGGTTTTCCTGCTGTGAGATTTCTGTGGGTACGTGGCGGTGTTTGGTGTCGTTGGTTAAATTGGTGGGTGGTGGATTTGCCTTTATGTTATTGTGTGGTGTTGCGAATCTTTCCCTTTATACATGTTTACCAAACCCCTGTATTTTTTGTGCTGGTTTGCTTTTTATTTTTATCCTTGGTGGTTATGTTGAGTCTCTTTTTTTGGTTTTAGTGTTGACGTACCGTCTTGTGTTATTGTTGTTGACCACGTGGGAATTTCTTGTCAGGGGTGATTGGGCGTCTGTTTGGTTGTTTTGTTGTTGGATGCGGTTGTTTGGGGTGGGGTGGGTTTGGAGGCCGTGGAAGAGTGGTGATGAATTAGGGGGGGGAAGGGAGAGATTTGTGGGCGGGGTTGGTTGCCAAGTTGAGCGTTATGGGAGTGACAAGTGAGATGGGTAGTTGGAAGTAGAACGTGGGTCAGTTGTAGGTTCTTGGGAGAGCGGTTCGTGTTATTACCGGGATGACTGCGGGCTGGGGAGTATTGGGTGTTCCTGTAATCGGGGTCGTGTGGGGGTTTCCTTCGGGTTGAGGCCGTGTAATTCGTTGTTTACTGTTTTTTTAGGGTAGTTGCCCTGGGTGTAGATGGGTCGGTTTGGGGGTCTGTCTTGTGGGAGGTTATGGGTATACCGGGGGGGGTTGCCGGGACTTTGTTTTCTATTGTTCGGGGGTTAGCCATAGGGTTGGGGGGATGAGGGGGGGTAAAATTGTATGGTGGGGTGGGGTTAATGGGGGTTGAGGGGTGGGTGGTTGGTGATGGTAAATTGTGCGGAGGGCGAGGGGGTGTTGCAGGATGGGGGAAGTGGTTGGGGGGAGGGGAGACTTGTTGGCGGTGGAGAACGGGAGGCAGGATTGATTCTAATTTCCCCTTTGGTTTGCTTCCCCGTGTTTTTTTTCTTTGTTATTTTTGTTGTTGTTTTTTCGTCTAGTTTACTTTAGTAAGTATTTCTTTTCGGGCCGGGTGGTTTTGATCAGTTTCGGGCTTCGTTTTTGTGTGTTTTTCTTCTTGTACCTGGTTAACTGTGAGTGCCTTTGTTGTGGATCGATCTTGTTAGTTAGCTGATATCCGTGGTTGACGGTCCTTTGTGGATGGTGTACGTGATTCTCGTTCATTTTACTTGTTGTGAGCGGAAGGGTGTTTGGTCAGGCCGTCCCCTGTGATTTGTACTCGTTCTATTATTGGGACCTGGGTCTCCATTTGCGGGTTGTGGTTGGTGGTTATGAGGTCGTGTGATGGTGTTTCTGGAAATCAGGTAGGGGGGTGCTGTTAGGTGGGATGTGTGTGTTGGGGTTCTCGTAATCTGTTAAGGGTTTCCTTTTTGGGAGGGGTCTGGTTTGATGCGAGTAGATTTTTCTTGGGGCTGTAGTGTCTGTGGGTTTATTCGCCGTGGGTGGGCTGGCCAGGTGGACCCCGTGGGGTGTTAAGAGTTAGTTGTCTGACTTTTAGCGGGGTGGGTGCCAGGGGGAGAAGGTTTTATTTTCTCCTTGTTGTGGCCGGTAACGGGTTGGGACTTCTGGATTGTCGTGGGGAAGTGTTTGGTTCCTGTTGTCGATTTGAGTGAGAATGGGGTAGGGTGTGTATTTGGACTTGTAAATGAATGTGGTGAGAGAGGTTGTTGTATTTCGTTATTAACCTTGATGTTTGGAGTGTTGAGTGATGGGGGGCTCAAGTGTTGCCTTACCTTCGTGTTTAGACTTTTTGTTATTTTGTTTTTCTTCCGTCTTTCTTTGCATGGTGTTCTGTGTGGCCAGTGTTCCTTATGTCATGTTTTCTCTTCTTCTTAGCGTTACTTTTTTTCTTTTTTTTTGTCTGTCGTTTTCCCTGTGTTTTTTGGTTTTTACGGAGTTTCCTGTGGCTGTCGTGTAAGCTCTACTTATTTTTTTCGCTTTTTTTATGTGTCTATTCCCCTTTTTGCTGTTCTGTGCGGTTTGTGGTAGTTTTTCTTTCCGGTGTTCTTTGTCTGCGTGTTCTTGAGCTGTGTTTAGTTTTGCTGGTGGTTCTGGATTTGTGTGTTTTTTGTTGCGGGTGACGTGTGTGTAGTTCTTTTGGATATAAAGGTCGTCTATTTTTTGCCGTACCTGTGGTTCCTTTGATTGTTTCTTTTTCTTGGGCTGTCTCTTTTGGTCTTGTCTGTTTTTTACTTGTTTTTTCTCTCTTTTTAGTTTGTCAGTTTTGTATTCCGTGTTTGTTTTCGAGTTTTTTTTTTGTTCGTTTGTGGTTTTTTCCCATTGGTTATACCCATTACGGGACCAAGGGGGTGTTGTGGTGGTTGGGGGGGGGGGGGGGGGGGGAGAGATGTGAGGCAGGTGTGGGTGGGGTGTAAGGTGGGTTAGTTTTGGGAGAGGATATTTGCTTGTGGATGTAGTGGTTGGATATGGTGAGGGGAGCCAGAGGAGGGGGGGCCAGGGAGGGTAGTTTGTTGGGGTGGATTGGCTACCCTTTTTTGGGGGTTGAGGGGGGTGTTGCAGTGGGGGTGCGGAGGGGGGCCAAATGTTGTGGTGGGGGAGGGGCAGGGGGCGTAAGGTGGGGGATGGGGGGTCACATCGGGGGAGGGTGTTCAAAGGGAGAGCCAAGGGGACAATGGGGGGGTAAGGTGCAGGGGGGGGGTGGGGGGGATTGTGAGTTTGGAGTTGAGGTGAGGGGGGAGGGGGTGGGTGGGGGCAATCCAAGGGGCGTTTCGGGGGTGTGAGGAGGGGGTGAGGGTGGATAGCTGGGTGAGAGGTGAGGGGGGATGGGGGGGGAGGGGGGAGGCGGTATATGGGAGTTTGTAGTGGTGGGATGGTTTGGGAAGTGGGGTGGGAAGGATATGTATGGGGGGGTATCTCAAGGAGGGGGGAAGGGTGGGGGGATGAGGGTGAGGAGCAAGGGGGGGGGAGGGGGGCGGGGGGAGGGCAAGGGAAGGGAGGGGGAGGGGATGGGGGGGAGCGGGGGGGGGAAGGGCGAGGGGAGGGGGGAAGGGGGGGGGGATGTAAGTGGATCTCGGAATAATCGTAGGTGGAGTAGCTAGCTCTTCTTAATGAGCGTCAATCATTGTGCATATTGGTTGACGAAGTTGTAATACGTATTTATAGTCCACTATAAAGATTATAACTAGAGTAAAAGTATCGGTGTCGGTAGATTACGAGAACTGGATATACGGAGTGGTATAAACCCCCCCATCCCGAACCAAGTATATATCGTGGTCTCTCTCACTCTCATCAATCTAATTATATGCTTATTAAACTATTGTAGTAATCAATACACCACATCTCGTGAACAGGGTTAAGGCTTGAAGATTTATAAACTTTGAAGGGAATCCAAAAAGCCGTAAACAAACACCCCAACGTTACTACACTAGTAAATAAAATAAAGCCATATATTATCCCACCCTTATCGCGAGCTCTGATAAAAGAACTGTTAGAAATGGTTATCAAATAACCTAATATTACACAAAAAATCTACAGCTACGCCTCAGAAATAAACACATATATCAAATAAAAATAACATAAAAAAACATAAACTAAACCGTGACCCTAAAGCAATCAAGCTATTGAGAAGAACAGAGCATCTTCAAAATACGCATGTATATAGAAATCGTTTGCAAAACAGAAACCCCTCTAGTTAGAAAATCAAGTAACTTTTACTTAAACCACACTACACTTTACCCGAAATCACCCAATGCTAGTTCCCAAACAAACCGAATAAACCGAATACAAAAAAACCAAACTCCTAGAATACCCTTACTTTGGACTTTCCTAGAATTCAATAGAAGAGATAAGAGAAGAGAGATGGTATTTATGAGGAAAGAAAAAGGGCATCCAAATTAAAAAACTTGTGTGGGCCTAAGCTAGCAAAAGCCCACCCTCCCTTCTCTCTGGTAAGGAGCCAGCCAAATACAAAAGCCCAAACACCCCTATGGTATACTTAGAAGGACATTGAAAAATTATAATTCACATTATATATTAAATAATAGGGCTTATAGTTAATTATACCTAAACGAACTAATTAACGACCGTTAAGTATTATCGTTAGAGAGTATTAATAAAATAATAAATATATCACATCAAAATATATATATCTATAATATATATATATATATATATATATATATATATATATATATATATTAATAGAGTGATATCTAAATGTGTGTGACCTTGTAGGCTCACGTATTTCTAGCCGTATAAATATCCGTATGACATGAGCACTTCCCAAAAGCTCCCACTTGCGAATGTCAGTGTCATGCAATATAACATACTAACATTGACAAATAGTCTAGCAACATCATCAATGCTCTCAGAAATACCTAAGTATGGTTTCAATAAACCTCTCAACCTCTAATGGTTAAAGTTAACTCATCCTTTTGTTTCAGATACAATGTTAAATATGGATATTGATCAAAAGTCATTCCATAATTTAACGATTTTATTTCTCGTTTCTGTATTGATCAAGATTACCAAATGTAAGAAGAATCATCTTAACTACATTTTGGGCACGACCAGGCAAACATCTAATCAACCCAACGAGGGGCCCGATAAGTATCTAGCTCCCAAACACGTGGAGGAACAAATTCTATTTTGACTATAAGTGTTTCTCATATGGTTCATAACATTTTTGAGAGTAGCCTTTATAACTACCCTTTTCAGGATAGCAGTTGACTAGAATCAAGAAAATGCAATCCACACCAGTAAAACCTGCTTGTATCTCAAGTCTGAGGATGAGTATCAACTCTACCATATGTGTAATTCACTTAATGACGTCGATTCATAAAGTGATCATCATAAGGTGGGGTATCCAATATTCAACTACATTAAATAACATGTGAAGTTGGCGTAATCATCTCTACATATTCAAAAGAATATAACCAAACACTCACATTTGTCTTATCTCAACAATATTCCCATATTGTTAACTGACAATGAACATAGTTTAGAATGCAACAAGTCATTCATGAATTTAAACATGCAAGTATAGGGCACGATTATTAAAAAATGAAAACAAATAATACCACATATATACATTCATTGAAAAATAACAATCGTTTAACATCCCTTTATCCAAATACTAACAAATACATCACAGATCTACATGAGACTACTAGTAGGACAAACTCCAATCGCCATAACATGTTCAAAATACTTGCTACATGGCATTGGCTTTGTAAACTATCAGCTAAGTTGTCATTTGTGTGAACTTTCTTCAGGGTAATTTCACCTTTTTGAATTACTTCACGAACGTAGTGATATTTCCTTTTGCTCCCCTCATTCTTCTAGGATCATTAGCCATTGCTATTGCAGACGCATTGTTGCATAGCATTTTCATAGGTCTTTTATTGGCTGGCATGACATTTCCAAGTCCATCAATAAATTTCCTCATCCAGACAGCTTCCATTGATGCTTCAGCATCAACAATGTAGTCGGCTTATGTAGAAGACATAACAATAGTGCTTTGCTTAGTACTCTTCCAGTCCATGACTCCACCATTAAGTACGAAAACATATCCCGTTTAGGATTTAGTATCGTCTTTATCGATCTGAAAACCAACATCAGTATAGCAAGTAACTTTCAACTCGGTTTTAGCATTTCCCCCATAAACAATAACCATATGTTTAGTATTCCTCAAATACTTAAGAATAGTTTTAACAACAGTCTAGTGAGCTTCACCAAGATTTTGCTAAAATCGACTACACAAATTTTGTGCAAAGGCAACATCAGGTCTAGTGCATCTTACCGCATACATAATAGATCATATAGCCGAAGCATAAGGAACTCTTTGCATACGATTCATCTCACTAGGTGTTTGTGCACCTCGAGATTGTCTCAAATTAGGCTTTTCTTGCATTGGAACACTACCACGCTTAGAGTTGTTTATCTTAATTTTCTTTAAGATTTTATCAAATAAGCATTTTAACTAAGAGTAATTAACCGCTTAGATCTATCATGTGTGATCGTAATTCCAAGGATGTATGTTGCTTTTCCTAAGTCTTTCATAGAAAAACACTTACAAAGCCAAGACTTAATATCTTGCAGCATTGTAACGTTATTTCCCATGATTAATATGTCATCGACATATAAGACTAGGAATTCAACACTACTCTCACTAGCTTTGAGATATACACATGGCTCATCGGGATTTTGAGTGAAACCAACCTTCTTGATTTCCTCATCAAATCTTTTGTTCCAGCTTTTATATGCTTGCTTCAATCCATAAATAGATTGTTACAGTTTGCATACTTTGCTAGGATGTTTTGGATCCATAAACCCCTCAGGTTGCACCATATACGTCCTCGCTTAGATGACCATTCAACAAGGCAGTTTTGACATCCATCTGCCAAATCTTATAGTCATAGAAAGCAATTATGGCTAAAAGAATCCTTATAGCTTTAATGTCTGTAACAGGGCAGAAGGTTTCCCCATAATCTACGCCGTAGGTTTGGTTATAACATTTTGCTACGAGACGAGCTTTAAAGGTGTGTACATTGCCATCCATGTCAGTCTCTTTCTTGAAAAGACATTTACACCCAACTGTTCGACCATTAAGAGGAAGATCAACCAAACATTAGACTTGGTTACCTTTCATGGATTGCATTTCTGCATTTATAGCATCAAGCAATTTATTAGATTCAAGTTCTGACAATGCAGCTTTGGAATTAGGAGGTTCATTAAGATCCCCTAATTCATGCTCTTCAGCATCTACATGGAAACCATATATATCAGGTGCTTGAGATATCCTTTCAAATCTACGAATGGGAACTTCCACACTATGGGGCTCGACCTCATAGTGTTGTTCGCTGGTATCATTCGAAGGTTGCATGTCATCTTCTTAAATTAATTTGAGTCCCACGTCACTCCCACTCGCTTTAAGCAATCCATGGCTCCCACCCGTTTCGTGTAAATTGAGACTATTCTAAAAAAACTCAGCATAACGAGCAACAAAAATTTTGTTCTCGTGCGGGTTGTAGAAGTAGTATCTCATCGTTTCCTTTAGGTAACCTTCAAAAATACACTTAACAGTTCTGGGATCAAGTTTGTCAGGCGTGTCTTATTTCATGAGTGCCTCACAATCCCAGACCTTTAAATAAGACAGATTAGGAGCGTTTCCATTCTATATTTCATATGGTGTCTTATCAACCTTCTTGGTTGGAATCATGTTAAGTATAGCAGCAGCATACTCGAGAGCATATCCCCAAAAGGACTTACGTAGAGTTGTAGAGTTCGTCATGAATCTAACCATCTCAAGTAAAGTTTGATTCCTCCTCTCAGACCCCCGTTATGTTGGGTGTATAAGGCGGAGTAAGCTGAGATACAATACCACAGATTTTCATGTGATCATTAAACTCATGACTCAAGTATTCTCCTCCTCGATTGGACTGAACAACTTTGATTTTCTTTCTGAGTTGATTTTCAACTTCATTTTGAAAAACCTTAAATGTTTCAAATACATCATGTTTATGTTTCATCAAGTAAACATAACTATAATGGTTGAAATCATCCGTAAAGGTTATAAAGTAACTAACACATTCTCTTGACACAGTTCTAAAAGGGCCACACACATCAGTTAATGTGTAAACGGCTTATGTGCCATCTTACCAGATATACAAGATTTGCATTTATCAAAAGATTCATCGTCAGTGGGTTACAATATTCCATCACGTTGAAGTTTCTCAATACATTTCTTGTTTATATGACCAAGACGACAATGCCAAAGAGAAGTAGAGTCTAATGCACGTTTGGCTCTTTTATTGCTAACATTATATATAGAATAAACATTTGGATAAAGATTTTGCATATCTATTTCATAACTAATATCACGTGGAATTGCATTAAAATAAAACACACCATCTTTCATAATAGAAATACCATAATTAAAAAATGTATGCATATAACCAATTTCAACCAAACAGGAAACAGAAAAACACCCCCAGTAATAGAAGGTGCATAATGGTAATTGTCTAAAACAATAACTAGTCCATTATGAAGAATTAAATCAAAACTTCCAATAGCTTCAACAGCTGCACGCATCCCATTGCCTACGTACAAGTTCAAAGCTCCATGTTTTAGCTTCCTCCTCCTTATAAGACCCTGCGTGGTATTACATATATGAGTTCCATAACCCGTATCATACACCCAAGATTTATTATGAACAAAGTATAGTTCTATAGTGAAGATAACTGAAGTACTAGCCTCGCTAGCATTCTTTCTCTTCTTTAACTCATCATGGTAGGTAGGACAGTTCCTTATCCAGTAACCCACCTCTTTGTATTGGTGGCAGATTGAGTCCTTTGCCGGATTATCTCTCTTAGGCGGCGGTGGAATCTTGGGCTTGGGAGTGACAAAGTCCTTTTAATACATATTAATATATATATATATATATATATATAAAATAAATAGGATAATATCAATAATAGTAGTATAGTATTATCGGAAGTATCGGTCTCTCACTTCGTTATCCACAAAGTTTAAAACCGGACCTGGGTCGTTCTTCCCGACGAGGCGTAAATTTGAAAATCGAGAATCGGTTTGAAAATGGTGCTTGAATGATCAAAGATTTGAATTGGTTATCTATTTCTACAATTAAAAATGTAAAAACGAGTAAAAGAAACCCTAAAACAAAAGCAATTTAAGTTAAAACCTAAAACGGGAACGTAAAAACGCGACTTAAAAACCTAATTTATCAAAATTTAATCCTAAATTGGTTTTTAACTTTTAATTAACCCTAAGTGACTAAAAAGAAAGAATAAAGAAAACTCGACAAAAAACGGAAGTGATTTAAAGTTAAAAACGCAAAGAAAACGAGAACGGGATTAAATCCCGTTCTTTAAAAAATCAAAATCTAAAATTTTAACCCTACGAAAGCAAATTTATTTTTCCTAGGTACTACATGATAAAAAGAAAATTAAAATTTTTTTTTTTTTTGATTTTTATTTTATTTTTTATGAATTAATTACTGATTTGAAAAGAAAATTTAATTAAAAATAGTAAACAAATTGGGAAAAATCTGAAAAAATGCAGAAAAGTAGCTTAAAGAATGCTAGTTTTAAGAAAAATAAAAGTGAGAAAACATCTTATCTAAATAAGCTGTTATAAGCAGAAAAGAGCTTATAAGCCTAAAAGGCTAAAAAGACTATAGAAGATTAATTATGCAAGAATAAACTGAAAAAGACCCTAGGGCAGTTGGTTTGTGTGTGCGTGTGTGGTTTATAAAAGGTGAGGAGGGTAGAGGTCCAGGGTTCGAGCCTTGCTCACCCTGGATTTCCCCTCTTCCCTTTTTATTTTTTTGCAAAAACTTTAAAAAGCAAAGTTAAGCAACTTTAATAAAAACACCTTTTTATGAAACTGATTATTAAGCTAGAAATGAGCCAAAGAAAAAGTGACAGAATGAAAAAAAACTAACTAAGGGCTTATAGTCTAAACTGTTAGGCTATATAAGGCAAAATAAGCTAGGGGAAAACTAAAATAAGCTAAAGCAGGCATAGCATTACACTTAATAATCACAAAGGAACAAGAATAAGCAAATTAGACCAAGTAAATAAGCTAGAAAACTTAAATGAAAAGGGAGAGAAACTAGTTATAACTAAATGCTAAAGCCAAACTGGATGGCTTATTAAAAGAACAAATAAGCAAATAAGAAAGAAAGAAAAGCAAACAAAGGCAGCCCTATACCTAATAAGCTAATCTTAACTAAAATAAGCAAGTGAAATAGACAGATAAGCACTAACAAGCCAAAAAGCCAAATGGCACAAACTGCATATAACACAGCCCAAAGGGCAACTTTTTGGCTCAAAATTAAGCACCTAAATAGAACCTTATGTATTAAGGGCTTATATGCCCCTAAAGCTTGTACAATAAGCCACAAATATCAGCAAAGAACAAGGGGTTTAAAATACATACAAGCCATGAAAAAGGCTTATGAATTTGGCTATTTGCACTCAGCATGTACTGAGTAATTTTTTTGAAGATGACGAATTTTGGACTTAAAAATAAGCAATCAAACAAGGCCCTAAGGAATTATGACCCCAAAACAAATTGAATTAGAACCTTAGAGAACAATAATCAACAATCAGATATCCTTTTGAGTAGAGGATAAGCCAGTAAAATGCTAAAAAAAACTGATTTCAAACAAGGATACTTAGTGAAATTTTAAACAGAATTTAATTAAAGTTTAAAACTAAACCCACAGACATTTTATTATACTGAGCTAGGAACTAAAAAAAGACTTAAAATAGCACTTGAAGGCTATTTTCATAGCTCAATAAATAAGCACTTAGGAAACTGTTTGAGCCACTGTTTTGAAGTAAGTTATAGACAAGGCTTAAAAATAACTTTTAGACTTAAAAACCTTTTGAAAACATGCTTTTATCAACAAAAAATGGTTATAAAGTTCACCAAATGACCCAAGAGGTTTTCGAACCAATTTGACCATTTGACCTACTATTCCAAACACCCCCTTAAGAATTAAATTGCATTTTTACCCTACTATAAGATCAAATAAGCTTTAAAACAGATATAGTAAAAGACAAATAAAGAACAAATAAGTATTAACTAATGAAAGTTAAGCACAAATAAGCATGAATAAGCTGGTAATAAGCAATGGCAGAAAATGAGCTCAAAAAGAGAAAAAGTAAAGTACCTTGACTCCTTGCTCAAAACAGGAGTAAACATAGACCCATTAAGCTCTACCTACCCAGCTTATTCAATAAGCAAAACTATAAACCCCAATAAGCTTCTTCCATTTCAAGATTATCTTCCTTTAAGCTTAGCTTTGACAGATTTGGATTTTTGGTGATTTTTTTATGAAAAGACTTAAACAAGCTTATGAGAAGCTTGTTTGAGTTAACATAATGCTTTTAAACTGAATTTAACAATATCTAAATGAACAACTTGTATCAAAACAGATTTAAGATAAAATAAGCTTAAAACTTTGAATTTCATTGAACATGGAAAGATTACAATACTTGAAATTTTAAAAGGACAGAATTTAAAGACATAAATAAAAACATTTAAAAAGTTATATTGCAACTAAAAATTAAAAACTACCCTAACATTAGTTACCCTAATCTCTGTCTTCTTCTTTCTTTTTATAAGCAGTGAGGTCTTCAAGGTTTTGTGTTTCTTGTGTTTGTTCGGTAATACAGATGAAATTGTACCGTATATCGAGTAAGTATTACTAACACATGTCTATTTCGTTACTTAAAATGTTATATCAAATATAATAATCAAAGACATTGTTTCAGGAGACAAAAGCAAGTTTTGAAAACAGAAAACCCGGGTAAACGAATAGCATTTCTGGAGAATGAGCACAGTAATCTTTTGCTAAGTGTTTACGAAATGAGGTAATTAATCATATGTTATTTATAATTGTTTGTTTGTTGTTCCTTCAATTTTAAGCTAATATATACTTGTAATGAAATTCAGGTTGAGAGAGAGTTAGCGATCTCCAAAAGAAAGTGTATCAGAAACTATAAGGTGGATATCATATGGATCACGCGCCACCGTAGTGAAATACGATGCATATAACTTCAATGGGTATACCTTTCGTACGAAATGTCATGATGGCAAAGTTTACCAGAACAGTGGGGTTAGAGTTATATGAAAATCCAAGTGAGCCATGTCATGCTCAAGTTATCACACTCTACCTTTATCATATTTCACCCGTTCTTTTAAAGCATATAGACATTCGATTTTTTGTACTTGTTTAAGGATATATGTTTGTACTGTGCAGAACCTTTTAAGCTTTTGTTTTACTGCAAATACTCTTGTGAAGGATTTCAATTTATCTATTAATTTTTTACTTCCTGTTTGGTTTATATGTTTGTATACGAGGCTTTCAAACTCGGGCGATGCACCTGATAAGTCATGAAGTTGCTAACGTGCAATGTATTTGTTTTTTAAAAAATTGAGCTGTTATTTATGCATTTGTTAGAAGGACCAGCCTTGTGTCCTCGCATGACATTCCTTAGAGCGAGATTAAGTGTCAAATGGTTTTGGTCTGCATTTTTATGGCAGTATGTTGTCTCTGTATATTTGGCTTTGGGTTTGCACGTTTTGCTATTTAAGAATGTTTGGCGTTTTGGGGTTGCAGCTTGGTACAACTTATATAGTCGAATAAGCTACTTCCTAGCTTATTAAATTTGGGCTTAAGCTCATAAAATGCTTATTTCTGCTTATTAAACTGCTTATTCTTGGCTCTAAAACTGCTTATTGAATCTGCTGATAAGCTGATATAGATAAGGGGTGTTTGGTTTTTGGTTTTCAAAATACCAAAAGAAATTTAAAAAGGAATCACGCCCAGCGAGAATCGAACCCGTGACCTCTAAGATAGAGGTCAAGCGGGTTACCATCTCATCCAGGCAACCTATTCATCATAGGAAGAAGAATAGATTCATTTATGCTTAGTAAGTGAATAGGAAGAAGAATAGATTAACCCCTGCGCTTTTTTTTTTCAAGCTTAACTGCTCATGTGTGTTGTTATGTGTTGCTTATCTGCTCATGTTTCTTAGAATGATAACCTTTTTCGAATCCCCTTATATGCTTAAACACATAGCAGTTTAAGGGTGTTTGGATTATAAAATTAGACCCATATGCATTAGCCTTTGATCCATATGCATTACCCTTTGACCCATGGGGAGATTAGCACTTCTAAGGAGTATGTGCATAGCTCAGACTTTGTTGTTGCCTTGTAGAAATCGTTGTTGTGAATTTAGATAGTAGCTCAGACAACAACTCAGACTCATATATCACTTCTCAAATTAGCACTTCTGAGGAGATAGATTATGACTCTCCAGAACCACCTAAGAGTTTGCTCAAATGGTACCACTATTTGTCAGATGAGTACAAGGACAATGGCAGGTTTTGGGGTTCAAAATCAGGATGTAATGAGAGTGATGTAAAACCTTCTTGGAAAGAAATGGAAAAGGCTAAAGCATGTATGTTGGCTAAAGCACAAGCATCTAAGGCATCTTCTAAGGATAAAGTAGAAGCATGTGGGTCAAAGACTAAGCTACAAGCATCAACTAAAGGTTTGTCATTTGTTGTTCTTATTTTGGTTTAGCTTCATAGCTTATTAACTTCTTTGTATGTGGGTTATTTGTATTTTGGTGTTTAGCTTATTTTGGTTGCGCTTATTAACAGACTTAGGTAACTATTATAAAAAATTTTAGCAGAATTAATTATGATTTCAGATAGTTTAGATGATAGTAATGGCCCATCATTACCAAGGGTACCTGTTTATGGGCCATCAGTACAAGGATTGCTGGACTACTATGGCTATGACAATATTGAGGACTATCTTTTTTATTTCTATTTTCCTAGCACAGACAAGGAGGATACCATAGTGCACACTGGTCAGGATCCTATTTACGAATGTCACTCTCCAAAGTCTAAAGCTAAATATGTACCAGTCTCACAGAAACACAATCCAAATGTCAAAAGCCCTATTGCAATCACAGGATGTGTGCTTGGATTACCAAATGTTGACACATAAGATGATATTTTGAAGAAATTTAGGATGAGGACACATGGAAGATGTGCAGATAACCAGATGAATGGTAAGGATTATGGGAAGGACAATCATCATGTTTTCTGCATCTGTAATGTGAGTCAAATAGTGTGCTTGCATCTGTAATGTGGGTCAACAAACTTAGCAGACTTAGTTTGATTTTCAATTTGTTTTTGTAGAAAGAATTTTGCTTACTTCAGATAGCTCAGATGACAGCAAAGGTGTTTCTATTAAGGGGCCATAAATAACAAGTAATCCTAAGGAGGGGACATCAATTGCAAGGCTGTCTAAGGAGCCCATTCCAAAAGAATTGCTTGCATGGTATGGATATGACATTGTTGAGGATTATCTACCAGTTGCATAAAAGCCCGTTCTAAAAGTCATCTTAAAAAAGCCCTAATTCAATTCAGGGATGTGTGCTTGGACTAGCTAATGTTGAAATATAGTATAATATTGTGAAGAAATTTAGAATGAGGACACCTGGTATAACACCCTGTGTTTTCAAGTCATTGACGATGTCGATAAATCTACTATTCATTTTTGTATTGTACGCGTTTGCTTTAAATCGTAAATGTTAAGCTAAATCGCGTAAGCTAAAAATTAGCGTTCAATGTAAACGGGTATCAAACAATTAAGCGTTTATATCAAGCAAGTATTAAATAATTATTTTGAGAATAATTATGATCTTTGTTCATTTTATTTTTATCGGTTACGTAAATTATGTACGTTTCGCGATAAAGTACGTTTAGGCATACCCGGAACCACCAAAACTTTTCTACGCTTCAACAAATACCCACTTTTATACCCAATACATAAAAGTTACAAAAATATATCATATATATCATACATGGGACGAATTTGTTGCAATTTATACAAGAAAAATGAAATAAATCTTTCAACTAGGTCTTTGTACCATATCATCTCATTAAACCTTACCATACTTTGTTCCCTTGACTCAACCAAGATCCATAAAACCCTCACCATGTTTTTGACTAGCTAATGCTTACTTTTTGACCAAAGACTTACCATATATACTTGTACACTTGAGATAGAAATTCATTCATGCAAAACACTTAGCTAAAAATCACAAAAACTCCTCCTTTGGTGCTCTCATATGCCACGGCTCAAACACCCCTTTGTACCAAATCCATATCAAATTTTCTACCACCTATACACACCTACATACATCATTCTTAAGACATTATAAGATGTTTCCAAACATTGGCTAACCATTTTCAAGTGTTGAAGCAATAAATCAAGATTAGGGTTTTGCTTTGGAAACTAGGGTTTTCTTGGTTATAATCTTGGGTTTAAAGTCTAAACAAGGGTTTAGCACTTGTTTGTCATCATCATTCATCATCTCATTAAGGTTATCTAAAGCCCTTAACTTTTCATCTATATGATTATATGTATATGTGATGTTTATGTAGTGAAATCACCATTAGGATATGTTTAACTTGTAAACATGGATTTTTCTTGTAAATATAGTTTTATGAGCTTTTAGTCATGATATATGGACACTAAAATAAAGTCATAATGGAAGTAAAAGACTTGTACACTTATGGTTATGATGTAAAAGTGGTTATGGATGAACTTGTAGTAAAAAGTTACTTATGGAGATTATGGTTTAAAAATGTTGTTAAGGACTTAATGACTTGGACAAATGGACAAATTATGAACTATGGATTATATAATATGTATAATATAGTATATTAAGAGTAGGGGAAAAACTTGTGGAAATTACTTAGTTAAAAAGTATATAAAACAAGTTTAATAAATAAGTAAATATATAGATATTAAGGGGCTGTTTGGAATCGAATTCCAAACAGTGGATATTATGTTTTATAAATATTCTACATCTCGTAACGATTCCGAAAAGGTAAGAAACTTGTCAAACGGATAAATAACGAAAAAGTTACGCTAATTACGAGTTATACGTTAATTAAACGAATTTTATAAAATAACTTTTATAAAAACTAAATCAAACAGCAAGTTTGATAATTTTAACTAATAAAACATATTTTTAGGATTCCAAAATGATAAGAATCGTAATTTTTCAATTAATATCGAATTAGTTATGAATTTCGCGGGTTTTCGGTAATTAAAAGTTTATAAAAATAACTTTATAAACTATGAACAGTAAAAACACTATTCATGACAGAAACTTTTATTTTTGTAAACCTTATAAATTGATAGAATTTTCAATAACGAGAACGTGCTCGAAAGAATCGCTAAAAACGGAGCTATAACGAATAAAATACGACGTTTACGGGTTTTACGATAACTAAAACTATAAAAATAACTTTATAACTGGTGTGAACAGTAAAAAGTACTGTTCATCAGAGGATCAAAAATATGAAAATGTCAAATTATGATAACTCGTCCTAATACGAAAGCGTGGGCATAAGAAACGTCAAAATCGGGCTTAAAACGCCGCAAAAGTTGTGATATATTTACTACAACGGTAATTATAAACGTTTTTTCTTATTAACCACAATTTTACAAAACAATTAGTTGGTGATTGAATATATTGAATTCATATGTGGTTATCAATTAGTACTTATTACTAGAGAGATTTCTATGAGGCCTCTTCGGGAGTGGCGTATCGACGAGTTGCTGGATTTACGACTTTAACGTATCCTAGCTCCTAAAGACGTTCTGCTACATGACCTCTTAAATTATGATAGCCCGAACGATAGTATGATGTAACTAACATAGACCTGTATATGATGTTAGTTAATCGAAGTACATGGTACTTATACGACCTTAAATTAAATAGGTTGCATCTGACGATTTGCGTGACGCGTTATCTGTGATATTTGGATTATCAGAACTCAAGGTGAGTTCATAGCCTACATTTTTAGATTTCAATGATTTATAACTATTGGGGTGGAAACTGCTTATGTTTTATAGTAGACGAAAAGTAGATATATTATATTGATTACTTGTTTTGCCAAGTAGCGATACCCCAAGTTGAGCCCATTATCATGATCTAGTCACTTGCATAGATCTATTTTGTTATTTACATTATGTGAGCAGTGAATGTTATGAAAGATTCTATTGGGAAACGACCTCCCCATTTGGGTGACTAGCTATCACCGAGAACGAACGTATAGCATGTCGGGTTTGGGGATGTTTCGGGTTAAACATCTAATCGGGCAGAAATTACAATATATATTATTGCAAGAAAGATTGTCGAGCTTCAGTGTCATGAGCTTAGGTAAATGTATGGTTTTGTGATGTCTGAATGTGTTGCAATTATCAGGGAAAGTCTTGGGTCCTGTCATATTTGATTTATCAAACTGTGATTCACAATCATTATTGTATGACGTTTTAAAAGATATGTTTTTCAGGAGATCAGTTCGCTAGGTGTCAAGGATACATGTGGTTTTGTTTTGGGATGTCATGCTCAAGATCATGTTGTATTAGTTTTGAGAAATCACTTGTGTTGTGACCCTGTATCTTTATTAATAATAATAAGGACAAGTTAAAAGCTTCGGGGCTTTTTGTATCAAAGTATTTGTTAATCCAATGTATCATTTTATATGACTTTTTGGTCGTTCTATATATTTTTGTGTTATTGATCTATGATGTAACACGCCCGGAAATCCTTTGTTTCCGCTGTGACCATTTGGGGGTGTTATAGATTATATCACGAGTCATGGTTATAGAGAACTAGGTCAAATGTTTTTGCGGACTATAACCGTTTTCAAACATTGCATTCATAAAAAGGGGTTTTTACGGGACACTAGTTGGTGCATTAGTTAGTTGGACTAGATGCGTCATAATTGATATACGTGGTTTATATATATTCACGTATATTAATAGAGCCTTATAAATTATACTCTATATGTTATTTATGCTGGTCCGCAGTAGTCATGTCTGTTGTTTCCGTTGTTACAATATAACTTCTGTTCTCTTGAGGCACGATCTTGGAGTATTCCATCTGAGGATCCTTACGAGGAGGCTGCCAGACAGTTACTGGAGCAGGCACCACGTTCTCTAGAGTATGTACCTGATCCCATGGAGCTGGAGGATCATGTACCAGTGTACATTCCATAGCCTGAGCATCCTGAGGATTTAGTGCCAGTTGAGGATGAGGCACCTACACCTCCACTACCACCATTCTTTTTATCTCCACGTATCCAACCCTACGTACTAGAGCAGCCATGGCTTAGATGAAAGCTACAGCACCATCTACCTATCATTCACTACTTCCATCAGGGACACCACCATTGTTACCTATACCACTACTTGCACCATCCACTAGCCGTAGAGCTGATATTCCCAAGGCTGACACGCCACCTCAGAAGAGGCTACTACTTACTACTCCTAGACCTAGTTGTGAGGTTGGAGAGAGTTATGCTGCTGCTGCTACGAGACAGCTAGGACCCACTATGGCCCATAGAGTCGATTACAGTCTAGTAAACACTAGGGAGACCAGGTTTCGAGATACTGAGTGTAGGACTTGATGACACGCCTTCAGGTGGTCAAATGAGGGTCAGTTATCAGGTAGGATGTTCGAGTAGACGAAGAGTTCGAGTTTTAATCACTACATCATGATGCCAAAGGAATGTGCTGTATAAGAGCTGAGATCTGAGGTATTGAGGAGAGAGCCTTGCTTAAGTGCAAGAGAGTTGGGACTCGTCAAGCCTTGCTAGGTTTTGAAGCTTATGCAGGGCATTAGAGGCACGAGTGTACAGTGTTAGAGACTGAGGTGCGTCGCCATGAGTAGCAGCGTCAGGCTGCAGATGATTTGGCTGTTCAGCATATCATGCGTACCCAGGCCATGGAGGCTGGAGCATGCGTTGACACATTGGAGGACACGGGTAGCAGTTCTTGACTTTGTTATGATTGTAGCTACTATGCAGTATGTTAGTTTTTATGGTTACTCTTAAGCTACAGGCGGTATAGATCTTTTGTTTTGAGTAAGCTATCCGGTATGGATTATTTTGTCTTTTGTTTAGCTATGTTGTATAGCCTTACTATGTATTACGGGTAAATTGGCTAGTAGGCTTAGGTTGATTTTTATTTTGTAACTAGCGATAGGGAATCATGTTACAAACAGATAATGTATATTCTTGTCTTATATATGGATGGAATGTATTTATGTTATGTCGATCTTGTGTTAGTTGTATGTTTCACTGTGTGATGTGTCTTATTTTATTTATGTTCTAAAATGTTATGTAAGTTATTAGTGTATTAAAATCTAAGGGTATTTTCTTATGATTGAAGTAAAATGGCTCCCATATGGCGATCCACAAGGTCAAACACAGTTCACACCAGCCCAATAGCAACAATAATCCTCCCACACTATTACTGAGGGCACAATTCTGCTTAATTGCCAAGGGAGCATTGCTGCTGCATGGCTGAAGCAGAAGTAAGTAGAGTTAGGCAATTGCTATATACAAGCAATGGTTCAGGACCAAGGCCAGCACAAGCTGTTCGCGAATGCTCTTACTCGGAATTTCTGAAATGCAAACCTTTGGACTTTAAAGGCACTGAGGAGTCGTCGGACTCACTCGATGGTTTGAGAAAATGAAGTCTGTGTTTAGCATTAGCAATTGCACAGCATCTTGTCAAGTCAAATTTGCGACTTGCACTCTACAAGACGATGCTCTTACATGGTGGAATTCCCATGTTAGACACTATCTAAGCAGCTCATGCCATGCCATGGGCAAACACTGAAAGAAAATGATGACTGATAAATACTGCCCGAGGGGTGAGATCAAGAAGATTGAGACTGAGATGTGGAATCTTAAGGTCAAGGGCACCGATGTGGTGGCCTATAGTCGACGATTTCAGCAACTAGCTTTGATGTGTTCCAGGATGTTCCCAGAAGAGATAGACAAAATTGAAAAGTATATCGGTGGGTTGCCCGAAATGATTATGGCAGTGTAAAGGCATCAAAGCCGAAAACCATGCAAGAGGCTATCGAGTTTACAACTGAGTTGACAGGTGAGTAGACATGACTATGTTGAACGGCAGGCAGAAAGGAAAAGAAAGTATGATGATCTTTCCAAGAACAAATCAAAACAAAACAGCAGAATAAGAGGCAGAACACAGGCCAGGCCTACACTGCAGGCAATAGTGACAGGAAATCATACGCCGAGGCTAGCCTATGGTCCCATAGTTTAATTTCAGTCATGAAAGGTCTTGTTCCACCTAGGTGCAATAACTACAAAAAGGTTGGCCATCTGGCCAAGCATTGTAGAAGCCGACCTGCAAATAATAACAACCACAACAACAATAATAATCAGAAGGGAAATGGTGTGTGAGTGCGGAGACGAGTCACTTAAGAAACTGCCCAAAACTGAAAAACAATGACTGTGGTAAACAGTAGTGAATGACCGGGCTCCAGCGAAGGCTGTATGTGGTTGGAAACAGCGGGGTAAACCAGACACTCCGTTGGCGCGTCCTTTCCTTCTAAACATACGCTATGCTTATTTCTTATTTTGGGATTCGGGTGTCGATCGAAGTTTTGTGTCTACTGCATTTAGCTCTAAATTGACATTACTGCATCTACCCTAGATCACTATTATGATGTGAACTAGCTGACGGGGAGAATAATTGGGTTAAAACACTAATCTTAAGGGTTGACATTAACTTCTCTTAACCACCCAATTCAACATAAAACTTAATGCATGTTGAAACTTGGTAGTTTCGATGCTATAATCGGTATGGATTGGTTGGCGAGTACCAAGCGGTCAGTTCTATGTGTACCGAGAGATTGTTCGCATTCCCTTAGGGGAATGGAAACCTTAATCATACACGCTAATGGAAGTAACCAGGGAAAATGTGACATGAGTAAACAATCATTCGTGCACATATAACGCATAAGTACATGGAAAAGGGTTTCCGATTTTCTGGCCATGTTATGCAACAAGAGGTTAAGACAAGTCGGAGAAGAAGCTATGAGGATGTATCCAATAGTTAAAGACTTTCCTGTGAGTATTTCTTGAAGACTTGTCGGTTTCCCTCCGACTCGGACAAGTGGAGTTTCCAAATTATTTGTACCTGGTGAGGCACCTGTAGACCCCCTCGGGCATTTATCGATTGGCGCCTTACGAAATGAAAGAGTTATCAGAGCCAATCTGAAGAGCTGTTGACAAAGGACATTTATAGGACCCAGTTCATCACCTTAGGAGCTTCGATATTGTTTTTCAGAAGAAGGATGGAAATCATCCGAATGAGGCTTTGACTTTCGGGAATTAAACAAACTGACAGTAAAAGAACCGTTATCCAGCCCCAGAATTGATGATTTTATTTGATCTGACTTTAAGGGTCGAGTGTCTCTCGAAGACTCGCTAAGGTCAGGTTTTCACCAAATGAGGGTTCGAGAAGAAGACATTCTGAAGACTTACCTTCTAGAACTCGTTACGGGCCATTACGAATTTCAAAGTTTTATGCTGCCGCCGTATCATGGACCTTATGAGTCGACGTTTGAACCTTATTGGATAAATTTGTGTTTGTCTTTATTGAGATTTTCTAGATATATTAAAGGAAACAAACAGAAACGGAAAAGCACCTTAAGCTAACTTAGGTTGCTAGAAAGAGGAGTTGTATGCAATATTTTCCAAAGTGCGAATTTTGGATTCCAAGTACAGTTCTCGTCTTGTAATCGATTGAGAAGGAATTTCATGTGGATCCAGCCAAGATTGAATCCATTAAAGATTGGATATCTCCTAAAGTCACCAACGGAGATTCGTCAATTTTTAGGTCTTGCTGGGTATTATCGAAGATTCATTGAAGGGTTTTCGAAGATCGCCAAACCTATGACCAAGCTCACCCAGAAGAAGGTCAAGTTTAAGTGGGGCGATAAACAAGAAGCAGCTTTTCAACTGTTGAAGCAGAAATTGTGCAGTGCACTAATCCTTGCCTTACCTGAGGGAAGCGAAGATTTCATCGCATACTGCGACGCTTCAAAGAAGGGTTTGGGCGCTGTGTTGATGCAAAGAGAAAAGGTGATTTCTTATGCATCACGGCAGTTGAAAATTCATGAGAAGAACTATACGAATCATGATTTGGAACTTGGAGCAGTAGTGTTGCTCTCAAGATTTTGAGGCACTCTTTTAAGAACCAAGTGTACATTGTTCACTGATCATAAGAGCTTACAACACATTCTTGATCAGAAGGAACTAAACATAAGACAACACCGATGGTTAGAGTTGCTTAGTGATTACGATTGCGATATTCGTTATTACCCAGGAAAAGCCAATGTCGTTGCTGATGCCTTGGAGGAAAGAATGAGAACACGTTAAAGTTCGATGCCTTTGTCATGGATATTACGTTTAGCTCTTCCCAAACAAATCTGATGCTCAGACTGAAGCATGGAAACCAGAGAACATCAAGAATGAAGATGTTGGAGGAATGTTGGTTGAAAACGCTAAAAATCCAGAGGCGATTAGGACGGAAAAATTGGAACCTCGTGCAGATGGAACCATATGCCTCAATGGCAGGAGTTGGCTACCTTGTTATGGCAATTTGTAGACTGTGATCATGTACCATTCCCACAAATCAAAATACTTTATACATCCGGGTTCTGACAAGATGTACCAAGTTATGAAGAAGCTATATTGGTGGCCTAATATGAAAGCCGACATCGCCCCTATCGTTAAGCAGTGGTTTGACATGTGCATAAGGTCAGGCTGACATCAAAGGCCATCAGATTGTTGGTCAACCAAGCATTCTTGAATGGAAGTGGGACAACATCACTATGGATTTTGTTACTAAGCTTCCTAAGTCGTCGCAAGGCTACGACACCATTTTGGGTGATGTTGACCAATCATTAAAGTCTGCGATCTTCTCACCGTGAGAGAGACTGATCCTTTGGATAAACTTGCAAGAATGTGCCTTAAAGGGGGGTGAAAGGGGGGGGGGGGGGGGGGGGGGGGGGGGGGGGTGGGGTTTTTTTGGGGTCCCCCACGAGACATGGAATACATGTCTCATCATTGTGTTCGTGACCCAGATTCGCATCCAATTTTGGAGGTCACTTCAATCAGTTTTGGGTACTAATTTGGATATGAGTAATGTGTACCATCCACAAACAGATAGGCAAAGCGAGAGGACCATTCAAACTCTCGAGGATATGCTGCATGCTTGTGCGATCGACTTTGGAAAGGGTTGGGTTAACCATTTGCCATTAGTCAAGTTCTCATATAACAATAGCAGCATCAAGGCCGCACCATTCGAATCACTTTATGGTCGAAAGTGTCGTTCACCTGTTTGTTAGGCCGAAGTTAGAGAAGCTTAAATCCTCGATCCAGAACTGATTCAAGAGACCACTGAGGTATCATCTCAAACAAGCAACAGGATGCAAGCCGGCTCATGCTCGCAGAAGGTTTCGCGATCTGGAAGCATTAACCGATGGAATTCAAGTAAGGGATAAAGTTATGCTTAAGTTTCACCTTGGAAAGGGGTCGTACGTTTGGCAAACGGGGGAAGTTAAACCCCAGGTATGTTGGACCTTTCAAGGTGTTAGAAAAGGTTGGAGAGGTTGCTTATAAGCTTGAACTTCCTAAAGAGCTGAGCAGAGTTCATGATACATTTCATGTGTCCAACCTAAAAAGTGTCTGCGATCGAACCATTAGCCGTTCCGTTGGATGGACTTCATCTTGATGACAAACTTCATTTTGTTGAGGAACCAGTAGAAATAGTAGGCCATGAAGTTAAACAGTTGAAGCAAAGCCGGATCCCATTAGTCAAGGTTCGATGGAACTCCAAGAGAGGTCCTGAGTTCACGTGGGAATGTGAAGACCAATTCAAGAAGAAATACCCACACCTCTTCACCAAGACCGCACCGTCGTCAAGTGCTGCATCGTGAGCCTTGAGGACAAGGCTCGTTTAACGGGGGAAGTCTATAACACCCTGTGTTTTCAAGTCATTGACGACGTCGATAAATCTACTATTTATTTTTAGTGTCGTACGCGTTTGCTTGTAATTTCATGTATTAAGTAAAATCGCGTAAGCTAAAAATTTGCGTCTGATGGCTGTCTACAGCCAACCGCACCCAAATCCGCGTAAACCAAAAGCACCTAAATCTGTGTAAACCAAACGCACCTAAATCGGCTACTACATTAACCAAATGCACCCTTGTCAGTTCTCTTGTTAACCCAAACGCACCCTATTCGAATATAACAAATCCAAACGTACCCTTGGCTGTTTTATAATAAACCCAACGTACCCTTTTCTTGTTATAAAACCCAACGCACCCTTTTCTTGGTGGCTTTAGTAAAAACCAACGCACCTTAGTCTGTGTAAAACGAAACCAAACACACCCTTGTGGTGTTTTATGCTAAACCCAACGTACTCTATGTTGTGCAAATCAGGAACCCAGTGCACCCTTTGGTGTGTCTCTATAAAAACGAACGCACCCTTTGTATTTATGGAGGTGGCGTGGTGCGGTGGTGGTGTGGTTGCAGGTGATGATGTCGGCTGTGGAGGTGACGATGGTGGAGAAAGTTGCGGCGGCTGGGGTGTTTTTGGTGGTGCTCGGTGATGATGTGGTCGATGGGTGGATGGGGACGATGATGTGGTTATGAAGGTGGTGGCTGTGGAGGGTGTTGGCTGTGATGGCCGGAAAACTCTCGCCGGAGAAAGGGTGGCGCCGGAAAAGTTATAGAGATGAGTGTGTGTTTAGGTTATATAAAAAAATGAGGATGAAGTAACCCTAATAGTTATATATATATGTATTAAAAGTTATAAAGAAAAGTGACAAGTTCAAGATAGATGAGGGTTAGTGTGTAATTATTTTCATAGGGACCAAAAGTGTAACTTTTGTTAAATAATGGTTCGGGTCTCGTTTAGGCCACTTAACGGATGATTTAAATTACGAAACTTGCGCCACTGCGTTCTTCTCATGTTCGTGTCCACTTCTTGTAGTATAAATATAGTCTTGGTATATAAAAAAGTATACGTACTGCGTTAATCCTCAGTGTAGTGTTTCTCTGTACTAAGTTCGTGAAATATATAAAATCAGTTTTTATATAATGAGACTCTATGTCGTGTCTTAGTTATCTAGAGACACCCATCGCTAGAATCTTCGCGTGTGCTCCTAGATAGAGTTACCATCACGCAATTTTTCGTGTATTGTGATTGTGATTGAACGATTATTAGATTCCTAATATGATGGTTATTGTAGGAGAAATGTCCAAAGTGAGCTACTGTGATGTGTATGGTACTAGGGAGTTTCATGTTAGTGTAATAAATAAACTGGTGATCCAGCACGAGAAGTATTTACAGAATTAAAAAGAAAACATTGATTAAATTATGCGCGCGATCTTTATTGCGTGGACATGAAGGTTGACGCACGAGAGTCATTCAAACCTCGCGCGATATTGTTTCTATGAAAATGTAATGAGAGTCTGGATTGTTACCTCTTTGATAGCTCTGTTCTCGCTGGGTTTGATTTCGACTTGAACTCTTGTGATCGCGCTTGATGAATGCTCTCCGTTCGTGTAATTGGTGAGTACGATGTGTAGATAAAACGATGTTACGCGTATAGCCGGTAAATTTTTGAAACATATTTAAATAATAAATCATAATTATTAATCGTGAAAGATATGCGTTGCATTGACATTTGTCGAAGATATCTAAGCTGTTTTTTCTCTGATATCTGCTATTGTTGACCTGAAATATCGGAGATAATCATAGCGGCTAACGATCCCGACTACGGAAATAATTAAATTAATTGAGAATCATTAGTGCCGCTCATGTGTGAGACTGATACTCTAAGATGTATTATGAAGTGTTTTTGTAAGATAGATATAATGGGTCAATTGTCATGTTGTATCTTGTAGAAGTACTCGTATGAGTGTGTGAAAGGACACGCGCAGTAGTGGTATGGTGAGTACTGTATAGAAGTGGTATGTTTTACGGATGTCAAGAGTGTCCAGGGGAAGGATACATAGTATAGAATAATAGAAACAAGGTGTTGAAAGATAAGATTTGTTTGAGTATAAATATGGCATGTTTATAATGATATCAAAGAGTAGTCATATAGTGATTATGTTCTCGATAGTGGCTAGTTATTGAGATCAGGTGTAGAGAGAAAGTTATTATAGCTAGACGCGAGGTGGGAGCGCGAGATTCGTACAAGTTTACGAGATCATCGCAGAAGTTGGGGCGTTTGTGACAGAGTACTTCTCGGCCGGGACACCATAATTATGTAGTAACGCAAAGATACTGTGTTTGTTGGTGACCGTGGATGAGAGTCAATTACTTACAGACTATAACCCTCGTTCTGATGATGGCGAGAAATTGTTACTTGTTATACTGCGCATAGACATGTTGTGTAGAAAGTGTACACATACTCTAGAGAGAAGGATTAGTTTAATGTTATACATTGTCATCGCGCTTGATGTGTGATTTCTTTTGAGGTTAACACCAGTAGAACGACACAATACAGACTATTGTTAGTCAGAGTTCGACATATTAACTCATTGATTACTCGTGAGCGTGAGTGGTTGCCTGCCTGCTATTACTATGTCTGTCTGAATTTCTATAGTTGGTGTCGAAAAGTTGACATGTCTCCCCCCAGCTCTTTGTTGGTGTGTGTGCACGAATCATCTCCCCAACACGCACCGGCGCCCACCAAACCGCGGATACCACGAGAATCGCCTTCTCAGCATGTGAGCGCATTTGGGGTCATAGATTGCTCCGCTCCGCCTTAACTAACTATCCTCCAACCCCTTAGCGCCGCCCAGCGAAAACAAAGCGAATTCGCACTGCCCTTATAGCTATATTGCAAGAAAGATTGCTGAGCCTTCAGTGGTTCATGAGTTAGGTAAATCGTAAATTTGGGTTTTGTGATGTTGCATGTGTTGCATTATCACGGGGAAAACTCTTGCGGTCCTGCATATTATGATTTATCAAAAACTATGAATTCAACCAACTATTATTGTTGAAGTTATTAATAGCAATGTTTTTCAAGAGATCAGTATAAGCATAAGGTGGACAAGGATACATTGGTGGTTTTGTTTTTGGGAGATGTACATGATAAAGAATATGGTTGTATTATGTTTTGGGAAACTCATGTGTTGTGAACCAGTATCTTTGTAATAATAATAAGGAACAAGTTAAAGCTTCGGGCTATTTGTATCAAATATTTGTTAAATCTAATGTATCAGTTTTAAAACGACTTTTTAGTCGTTCTATATATATCTTGTGTTATTGATCTGAGAAGTAACACGCCCCGGATATCCTTATTCCGCTGCGACCCATTTTGGGGGTGTTACAGTGCCAATTCGGTTAAAGGACGAAACGTGGCTTTTAATAAACATTAAGTGTCGAGATTTAACGATCAAGCTTAGGTTATGTTAACATGACAAGGTTTTATAATTTCCCTTTTGAGCCGATAAAGAGACGAAAATAACAAAATATTATTAGTTTATTATTAAAAATATATTTAAGTATATGTATACTTTAACATTCCGGAGATGTTTATTCTTTTATTTTCGATCTTCGAACTCCCACTTATTTCTCGTCAAATTTTCTTGGATTGTTTGATCGTTTGTCCCATTTCAACGATGATCGATATTTTGGATAAATGATGTTGATGTCACACTTAGCCCAATTGTTTTGAGTCATTTTGAGTAATTTACCACACAACCATAATATGAGATAACGGTTTTGGTTAGAGATAACGGTTTTGGTTAAAGATAACGGTTTTGGTTAAAAATAACGGTTTTGTTATGAGATAACGGTTTTGGTTAGAGATAACGGTTTTGTTATGAGATAACGATTTTGGATAGAGATAACGGTTTTGTTATGAGATAACGGTTTTGGTTAAAGATAACAGTTTTGTTATGAGATAACGGTTTTGCTCGTAACGGGATTGAAAATCTTGATGTGAGTAAAGATGAATACTTGTACAATAAGATAACTTTGTACAAACATTAATAAAGTGTCGTAAATAATTAGGTCGTGGCCGGGTATTGATGTGCGCTTGCTTTGAGATTATTTGTGCGCTGAGTTTGAGATTTGTGTAGTTTGCATTATTATTATTGAGGTGAGTTCTCGTAGCGCTATTTTTCTACTATTTTTCCATTGGGGGAAAATGGATATAAATGTTGTTTTGAACTGTTTTCTTTTGAACTGTGTGAAACGTGGTTTTGTTTTTGGGACAATTATGTGCTTATGATTGCTATGTGAATATATGTGATGTAATTTTACTTGCATGTACTGTGTTTGGCATGTCAAGGGTTATGATTTTACTTGCATGTACTGTGTTTGGCACGGCAAGGGTGATTTGGCAAGGTTATTGTATGTTAGGTGGTCCTGTCCTAATTGTCATGTAAGTGACATATCAGAGTTGCGACTCCAAGAGCATTGGTATATGTGTTTTCATGACTAGCGGGGATGCTAGGGCATGGTGATCGACTAGCGGGGATGCTAGGTTGTGTTACATGATTAACGGGGATGCTAAGTCATGGGTGATTTGCATATATTCACTTCATATACATTCCCTAAATACAATAAAATATAAAATTTCACAAACATATTTAAATACTTTTATACATACACTTTATATCCAAACATTACATTAAATATAATTCCTTCACTCGGGGATGCTAGGGCATGGTTATTGACTAGCGGGAATGCTAGGTCGTGTTACATGATTAGCGGGGATGCTAAGTCCTGGGTGATTTGCATATATTCGCTGTCATATTGCACTATTGTCCATTATTTTGAGATATTGGCACAACTTTTGGGTTTAAGGTCAAACCTACGAGCTCACCAACATTATTGTTGACGTTTTCGAGTATCATTTTCAGGTGTGTCAATTAAAGGTATGTGAATGATGTTGGAAGATCAAAGATGCAAACCCAGGGGGATTGGGTCAAGATGGGTTTTGTTTATTTTAATGTCAAGTCTTAACTTGTAAAATTAATGTAAACTCAAATCTCTTTTCTTTGTAAATTGTAAAGTGTGTGATCTTGTATCTTGTGCGATGAACGGTATCATCGCATCCCGTGTTTTCGCCACTAATGGATTGTGACAGATTGGTATCAGAGCTAAGGTTATAAAGAATGTTGGTTTTATAAAATAAAATAAAAACGCAACTATAACCAAAGTAAAATATGTTTTTAGTAAAACCTTAAACATGAGAAAGTCAATTAGCCCGAGCAGTTCACGGTATTTCCTAAATTACGCAGAGCCTGATCAACTATGCTTAATTAATGAAGGACTATAAAATGATAGGGTTAGTTTTCTAAAGTTATGTTGGAGGAGGGAAGGGATGTGTGAGTAATGAGACCACCTGGAAATGATAGGATGTAAAGTGATGAGAACACTTGCGAGTGTTGAGTTTGAAATCATATTGATTTTAGGATTGTCATGTTGCCTTAGTAGTAGTAGTGTGCAATGCCTTGAGAATGTAGGAAAAATTATCGCGGGTAGCGATGTTGATTGATTGATGTTGGTCGTGCTTGCCTTAGAGTAGTGCATGTTGCCTTTAGAGTTTTAGTTGAAATGTCGCAGGTAGCGATATGAATTAAGGGTATGCTTTTTGTGGATTATGTGCTCTATGTGATGACCAGAAGTGCCTGTTCGGTATTGAACCTGGTCGGTGTTTATTTTTTGTTCGTATTTTTCCCAATATATTTCATATATATATATAGTTAGGATCAGATGAGAAGTTTTCTTAAAATAAGAAGGATAAGAAGTAACTATAACCGCATATTCGAGATGCACCGACTTAAATTAGATGCATCTCTATAATATTAGATGCATCATAATGTGTTTTTTAGCTTTTAATTAGATGCATTTCATGATTTCTCTTGTTTTTTGTTCCTCTACATGTGCCAAAATCATGAAAATCAATTTGCACCATCTACACATCAAATTAACTTTCGAAACTCAAAATGATGCATCTAGATAAATAGAAATGCATCTAATGCAAGTCGTTGCATCTCAAATGTGTGGTTTTAGTCACTTCTCACCACTTCTTATTTTAATTTATTTCTCACTAGATCTCTACTCTCTCTATCTCTCTCTATATATATATATATATATATATATCCACATTATATATAACAGGAGGCATTTGACAA